>BHFT01025859.1:0-44729 GCA_004320025.1 Laticauda laticaudata
TGTGCAATCTCAACTGATTTGTAGAATGACATCCAGTTTTCACTGTGTGTGTGTTTTTTCAATTAGCAGCAGTGATGGGTATGCTATTGGAAGACCAGAGTGGGCACAGTTCACCCTGGAGAAGGACTATTTATATGGTTGCTAAGCATCAGCACCAACCTGATGGCGCATAACAAAAGCAATTGTGTTCTTGAGGGATCATCAGTCAGGCAAATTTGCATTCAGAACCAGGTAGCAGCTTAGTAAGCAACATTCTGAACCTCAATTGAGCATGGAGAAAGACAAAAGAGAGACTTCCTTTGATTGCATGCAATTCTCCTATTGGTAGGTTGGACCGGAATAATGTTTTCTGCAGCCTGTAGTTAATTCTTTCCCTTTTTCTCAGCAATAAAATAAGCAGGGGAAATCCTGAAGCAAATTAGGCATCAGTGCCACAGAGCTGATTATTTTCAGACAGAGTTCTCTTGACATGCTGAACTGATCATGCATATGCTATATACCAGGGGTCCCCAACCACTGGGCCCCGGACCGGTACCGGTCCGTGGATCATTTTGTTCCGGGCCGCAAATAATGAATAATCATGATTAAAATATATATAAAAATATGTTTTTAGTAAAGAAATAGTAAAGAAGCCGTTTACTATTGGGGAAGAATTGATTTTGCCAGTCCTTGAAAAAGTGTTTCTGTGTGAAACTGGTCCCTGATATAAAAAAGGTTGGGGACCACTGCTATATACCACAAATAATTGATACAGCCCATGAACGCCAAGTTTGTTTTTCTCTCAAACAGATCAGGATTTGTTTGATGTTCAACTAATTTCCTGCCAATCATCTAACTCCTGTATGTTGTGAAACCATCCTTTCCAATATTTAGATCTCAGATAATAAAATCCTAAAGAGGTCTTGTAAAAATGAGATGTCTGTAGACCAGTGCTTCTCACTTAGCAACCTTAAGATATGTGGAAATCAGCTCCATGCTGGCTGGGAAATTCTGGGAGTTAATGTGCTCTGGTAGAAAGGAAGGAAGGAAGGAGGGAGGGAAGGAAGGAAAGAAAGAAGGACAGGAAGGAAGGAAGGAGGTAAGGAAAGGAAGGAAGGAGGGAAGGAAAGGAGGAGGAGGAGAAGGAGATCAAAGCAAGATGTATCGATTCAATTCCAGCAGTAATGGTGCCGCATTGGAAAACCTCAAAAAACAGGTTAGGGACAGATAGAGAAAATCTATTATGGGATCACTAAGAACTGACAGTAATTGATGATGTACAATTTAAAATATCAATTTTCCTCCAATTGCTCAAGATGGTATACAATACTTAGCATTCCATCTTCTTATTTCTCCCCATAAAGACAGGTTGGCCACTGCAAAGAAACTTAGGGTGCTTCAGTGGTTGAAGGCAGGCTAGAATTAGGGTCTCCCCAGCTGTAGTTAAAGACCTTACCTGCTTTATCACACCAACATTCAAAGGTAATTAGTTTTATTGGGTATACAGATCTATAGTTGCATAGATTTATCTATCAATTGCTCCACCTTTTTTCCCTTACAGCAGCCACCCTTGAGATAGGTTAGGCTAAAGGAAGGGAACTGATCCAAGGTTTCTCAGGGAATTTCCATGACTGAGGAAGACTAGAACCTGAGCCTCCCAAATTCTTGTCTTCACCCTGTACCAATCTGGCTTAAAGTCTCCTTCATTTAATTTACATTTCTGATCAGAAGTCTGAATCTTGCCTCCTATTTCTTAGGAGAGACAGAAGAAGCCCTACTGGAAGGCAAATGAAATTAACTGAACTAGAGATGGGCAATAATAGGCTGGTGTGTAACCTGTTCAGCTGGCTTTGAACAAAAGCCCTGCGAGGCTTCTGAACACATCATCCGGCTGAGCTACAGTACACACATCTTGTTTTCCATCTCACAACTCACTTACAGCAGCCCCTGCAGCCCCGGCAGCTGCAGAAGTGAAAATTACAGGGAAGATTTTATGCTGTGATGTACTTACACTGGATCAGGCGCTCACAAGCTTGGTTTACCAGATGGTAGATGGTAGACAGGGACTGTGCTTCACCCTAGGAGGGAAGAGGAGAAAGCCAGTTTGGTCTAGTAGTTGAGGCACCAGGCTAGAAAATGGGAGACTGGGAAAATCGCCACAAGTCTGTGAATTCTTGTCCTGCAGTAGGCATTAAAGCCAGCTGGGTGACTTTGGCCCAATCACCAGAAGATGATGAGTTTTTGTCCTGCCCTAGGCGTGAGTGTCAATTGGTTCCTGCCTTAGGCATGAAAGTCAATTGGATGACTTTGGCCAAACACCACAAGATGGTAGGCTAAGTTAGGACTGGAATTCACAATCTCCTAGTACAGGGGTCGGCAACCTTAAACACTCAAAGAATTGCAAAGGTCTTAACTGGAAGCCCCCCATTCAATTCTGGAGCCAAAGAGAAGTCTGGTTCACCTGCCATAGAGTCTCGCCCTAGTGCTGCGTCCTTTTTCCTCTGCTGACTGGAAATCCAGTTCCCCTACCATAGAGTCTCCTCCTAACATGGCATCCTTTTTCCTTTACCTGTCCTAACTGAAAGCCCTATCAATTGACTGGCAACAGGGAGCAAAGGGATGGAAGAGCCATATGTGGCTCCAGAGCCGCGGGTTGCTGACCCATGTCCTAGTGATTAGGTCACCTAGTCAGCTTTCATGCCTATGGCGGAACTAAAATGTATTGTGTCCTGGTGATTGGTCTAGTTCACCCAGATGGCTTTCATGACTAAGGTGGGACTAGAACTCATAAACTCCTGGTGATTGGCCCAAAGCCACCCAGCCACTTCCATGCCTAAGGTAGGACTAGAACTCACAGTCTCCTAATGATTGGCCCAAAGTCACCAAGCCACTTTCATACCTAAGGCGGGACAAGAACTCACCACCTCCTGGTGATTGGGCCAAAGTCACCCAACTCGTTTTCATGCCTAGGGTGGGACTAGAATTTGCAGTCTTCTGGCTTTTAGGCCAGCATCTTAACCACTACACCAATGTTAATATATTTGTGATATATCTGTATCTATATCTATATCCATATATCTCTATCTCTATCTCTATCTCTATCTCTATCTCTATCTCTATATCTATCTGTCTGTCTATCTATCTCTATCATCTATCTCCCTATCTCTCTATCTATCCATCCATCTATCTATCTACCATTATATTTCATATTCTTGCCAGGTGATGTTTAATTTTGTGTAAAAAACACCTATCAGTCCAAGAGGTATCATCCAAAATTAGATGTTTCGATAAAAGCTCATCTTGAAGCCGAGTCTCTTATTTTATTGCACACACCAGTTTGGTTATGTGTGTTCCTTACAGCAGATAAGAGAATAATCAAATCACTGAAAACAATTTGAAAAGAAGCTGATCTATAAGCCATAAAAACTCGCCATAAAATATTATGATTATCCATTTTCAAGCCATTACGGCTTTTTATGGATTATAGCAATGTTGATGATTTTTCAGCAGCTTGATTATCCTGAGAATGCAAACAGAGAAAAGGAAGTGTTGTAGTACATTAACAGAGGCATTTTCAAGGACAGTCTATTTGTTCAGTCCTCAAAGAACGACTGCTCGAAGGTGACTTCGCAAAACATTCAGCAATTAATTCCTATCTGATGGCAAGATTCTTCTCTAGTCATTTTAGGCATCAGACCTCTTTGATTAAATGTCTCTTCAGGATCACGTGGCAGCAATTGCATTTAGATTGCCTTTAATTCTGAGAAACAAATGACAAATGCAACATTTTCAGAGCAATCTGGAGAACAATCAAGAGAAGGAAAAGATGAGGTTTAAAATTAATATCCAGGTTTGCAAAGAAGTCGAAAAGACAAAGAAAGAGGAAACTTAGAGACTGTTCGAAGTTGCAACAAACTGAAAAAAGTGACTTATGACCGCTCTTCACACTTAGGACCGTTGTAGCATTCCCATGGTCACACAGTCAATGTTTGGGTACTTAGCATCTGGCAGGTATTTTTGATGATTGAACTGTCCCGGGGTCCTGTGATCACCATTTGTAACCTCAACTGGCTTAGATTCATTTAATGACAGCATGGTTTACTTAACAACTGCAGTGATTTGCTTAACAACTGTGGCCAAAAAACAGGTCATGAGATGGGGCAAAAATCACTTAACAACTGCCTTGATTAAAAACAAAAAATATTGGAGCCCAATTGTAGTCGTTAAGTCGAGAACTATCTGTGTTTGGTCCATTTTTGTTGTTCACTATAGGGCTGTCTACAAGATGGAGGGTGTGCCAGTGGGATCAAAGCCCCACTGCATTTGTTTATGCAAATAGAAAATAGGTGGGGCTTGCATGACAATGCCAAGCTCATCATCTTCTCTATTTTGACCCCTCCCTTATAGATGCTACCATGGGGCTACTGTGGATGGTTTACTGGGGTTTTATAAATGTTGTGAATTGCCAAGAATTGCTGTAGATATGGCTATATGCTGAAATCTAGTAAATTAATAATGGCACATCTTCCTCCAAATATTTTAATAACGGGAATTGTTTTTGGAGGCCTATTGAGAACTATCTCAACTTTTTTTTTTCAGATATCATACCTTGGTAACAACATCTTTGGTTGTACAGACCATGCTAGAATGTCCAATAAATTAACAGGATATCTGCAGGGATGGTATTTGGAAGTCAAAGTAATGGGCCCAATTATGTGATCAAAGATTTTCCCTTTTTCACATCTCATATGGATATCACTGCTAATTGATATTTTTGATCTTTTCCAGAGAATTATTTTGATAAAATTTACTATCTTCTGGATTTTTTAAATTTTTATTCCATTTTTATTATTTTGTAAGTAACTCAAGGCAACAAACATACTTAATACTCCTTCCTACTCCCATTTTCCCCTCAACAATCCTGCAAGGTAGTTGGACCAAGGGAAAGTTACTGGTCCAAAGTCACTCAATTGGCTTTCATCCTAAAGCGGGACTAGAATTCAGAATCTCCTGGTGATTGGCCCAAAGACACCTAGCTGGCTTTCATGACGAAGGTGGGAGTAGAACTCAGATTCTTCTAACGATTGGTCCAAAGTCATGCAACCAACTTTCATTCCTAAGGCAGAAGTAGAACTCAGAACTCTCAGAACTCTGATGATTGGTCCAAAGTCACCTAGTCGACTTTCATATCTAAGGTAGAACTGGAACTCACCATCTCTTTCTAGGCCAGCTCCTAAACCACTATACCAAATGAAAAACAAAGTGTATATAATTATATACCTTCATTCCACTACTCTTGTGTTTAAAAGGTGGACAGAAATCAATTGCAGAGGCTCTCACTTAAAATTTAATTAAAAATGCTATAGTCCTTAAATGGTTATCAAAGAACATCAAAGAAGGAAATGAGACTTACTTTCTCCCCCCTTTCTCCTTTTGGACCAGGAAGCCCCTGGAGGAAAAACAAAAACATTATTATCTTCAAACTATAAATAAAAAATAATTATTATATGTATCTGCACCTTGACAAAAGATCTCCTGTAGCTTTTAAGGTTTGCTCCTTCTCTGGAGGAAAAATGTTTTCTTATAGATAACAGGGACATCCCCAGGTATAAAAATGCTGGGTCAAAAATATAATTTATTTCCTTATATAGTATTATGCATGCAGATAGCTGCATAAATAAAAAAAGATTTTAAAAAATGAATTGCTAAGGGCGTCTTCCAGGTGAACCCCCTGGGAATGCCACATTGAATTCTGTATGGGAGTAAAAGTAGGGTATCAAGGTATCAATAGCTGGATCTCACCCCTCCTCTGCCAATCCACTTCTTTTTGGAAATCCCTCTGCAGTTCTGCATTTGTGCATACAATCTGCAAGCAACACTGAGTCCAAACAAAACATTACAATACCAATAAAGGAGAATATTTCTAGCTCAGGGTTGAAATTAGGGGGGCCTCGGTGCTCTCTGAGCTTGGTTGCTTTCTTGCAGAAGTTTCATTACTCAGCTAGCTAACACCATCAATGTTTGAAGGAAGTGGCTGTTGTGCAGAGGAGGAGGAGGAGACTGTGGAGTCCTTAGTGTTCTCCAAGCCTGGTTGTTTTCTTGCAGATGTTTCATGAACCAAACTAGATAATATTATCAGTGGTAGAAGGAAGGAGTGTTTGTAGAGAGGTGGAGAATTTTGGCCTCAGTTGTGGTCATAAGTCAAGGACTATCATTAGCCAGAGTAATAAAGATGTGAAATAACAATTATGGATGTCAACTTGTAAAACATGCCCATGCTGGTTTCCAAGTTGCCATAAGAAAGAGGGGTGGGGAGAACCCTGAAGGAGCATAAGCCAAATGAACTCAGAAGCACATTCCAAGCTGATCTCACAAAGATTGTAACTGAGGCAACCAGTGGGCACGAAAATCCTCTATTGGAGAATATGATTGATGACACCCAGCCATGGATATGTTCCGTTGGAAAATCTGAATTATGATACACCCAGAGGGATGGGGGTGGGGGGAAACAGGATTATAGATGATTATAAATTACATATATCAGAGTCAGCTTCAAAGAGGTCATGCCAGTATGTTGCTTCTAATACATCCTTTGAAGTTTTTTGAAGCTTGGCTCGAGACTCATGATTTAATTAGGGCAATCGCTGGAATCCTGATAATGGAAATTTATCAAATTTATCTAATAAATATTGATTTATTTGAGTTAAATGAGCTATTTCCACTTATTAGGTGACTTGGACTTACAATGCACCTGTTTCTAGAGTCTTGGAAGAGATAGTGGAACTTGGAAGTGTGGTAAGACCACACTTGGAATACAGCAAGGAGTTTTGGTCCTCACAATATAAAAAGTAATGTTGAGGCTCTAGAAAGAGTACAGAGAAGAAGAATAAACATGATTATGGGACTGGAGGCTAAAACATATGAAGAACGCTTGCAGGAAGTGGGTATGTCGAACTTAATGAAAAGAAGGACTAGGGGTAACATGATGGCAATGTTACAATATTTGAGGGGCTGTCACAGAAAAGAGGGAGTCAACCTATTCTTCAAAGTTTCCTGAAGGCAGGGCAAGAAACAATGGATGGAAACTAATCAAGGATAAATCCAACCTAGAAATAAGGAGAAATTTCCTGACAGTTAAGAGCAATTAATCAGTGGAACTGGTTGCCTCCAGAAGTTGTGAATGCTCCAACACTGGAGGTTTTAAGAAGGGTTTGGACAAGCACTTGTCTGGAATGTATATAAGTCTCCTGCTTGATTGGGGGTTGGACTAGAAGACCTCCAAGGTCTCTTCCAACTTTGTTATTCTGTTATTCTATTATAGTATTCTGTTATATCTATCTGTAGGGACACAGTGGCTCAGTGGCTAAGATGCTGAGCTTGTAGATCAGAAAGTCGGCAGTTAGGCGGTTCAAATCCCTAGCAGCACATAATGGAGTGAGCTCCCATTACTCGTTCCAGCTTCTGCCAACTTAGCAGTTTGAACGCATGTAAAAAATGCAAGTAGAAAAATAGGGACCACTTTGGTGGGAAGGTAACAGCATTCCATGCGCCTTCGGTGTTTAGTCATGCCAGCCACAGAGACGTCTTCGGACAGTGACCACAGAGACGTCTTCAGGCAGTGGTGGCTCTTCAGCTTTGTAACGGAGATGAGCATTGCCCCCTAGAGCTGGAAATGACTAGCATGTATGGTGAGAGAGGAACCTTTACCATGGCTATCTGTGACTGTGAAATCAAATGAACAGGTCTTGAGTATTCTTAATTGCACTGAGTAACAGTGAGGGGGTTGGGTGGAGCCTTACCGTGGGTCCGACTTCTCCTGGGGGGCCTTTGTCTCCAGGATTACCCCGGGCCCCTGCTAAGCCTTGGAATCCCTGAGGGAAGAAAGAAGAGACATAAATGGCTAGAAATGCAACTGGATGGAATTGATCAGCTCCTTGAGGTTCAAGGGAATCTGGCAGAATGAGCTTGCCAAAAGCAAGTGGGGGGAAATTACAGACTCAGATTTATTTCCTAGCTGGGAAAGAATATTAAAAGAGTACATTGTACATGAGTTATGTTTCCCTCTTTTCCCATTAATATCATAATTTAGGGGATAGAACAGTAGACTGTAACAGTGTTTCTTCTAATGATGCTTTGGGAAATCTTCCATATTCCCTTTCTAATAGCTTCATTGTGTAGGGATGCTTTTTACTTTTTTATTTTTATTTTTAGAAAATTGATGGCTTAGTGTCAGTTTTGACTCCTAGTGGCTGCCTGGAAATTTCCTGCCATTTTCATAGCAAAGTTTTTTGAAAGTGGCTTCTTCCTAGAGCTAATAGAATGACTGACCCAAGATCACCCAGCTTCCTGACTAAGGCAGGACTAGAACACAGCATCTCTTGTGATTGGCCCAAAGTCACCCAGCCAGCTTTCATGCCTAACTGGGACTAGAACTCAGTCTCCTACTTTCTAGCCTGATGCCTTCACTGCTACATCAAAATGGCTCTTGTACATGATAACCTATCATACTAGTGATTCCTTTTCCTTTTTTTCCTTGGCTTTCTCTTCTACTTCTCATCTATTTTTTTTTTTAACATTTCTTTCCCTCTGTCTGAAGGGCAAAATAAGAAGATATCCAATTGCCTACTTTGCTGATGTAAGGAAGCAGAAAATGCCTCAATAATCCAGGAACTTTTAGATACCAACCCAGGTTTTTGAAAGTTCTCAAAGTTGACCACCAGCTGGTTATCTCCCGTTTTTGCCAAGCAGCTACCAAAAGCGAATAACCCAGCTGCTGAATAACAATGAAAGCATACAGAATGTGAAGCTTGCTTTCCCATTCTCCCTAGCCCAAGGGAACTCTGCTGGTAGCAGCTTTCTGGAATGGGGTTGTTCATTCTGGAATGGACATTAATTTCCACTTGACTGAAATTGCTCACCCGTGGTCCTGGAGGCCCTGGTGGTCCAGCTGCTCCTTCAAGTCCTCGAACACCCTGGAAGCATATTTATTAATAGAAGGGAGTATTTGTAGCCCAGGGTTGAATAGTGGGCTTCTTTGGGCTCTCTAAGCTTAGTTGTTTCTTTGCAGACATTTCATTACCAAATTAGGTATCATGATCAGCGCTAAGGGTTTGCTCTCTGTCACTGTTGGTGGGAGTGTTCTTGATGGCTACTTGATTAGGNATTAGGTATCATGATCAGCGCTAAGGGTTTGCTCTCTGTCACTGTTGGTGGGAGTGTTCTTGATGGCTACTTGATTAGGGTATTGTTTATTGTTTGATTGTTTGTCTGAGTTGGTACTTCTGTCAACTCATAAAACATTTCTATGCCTGTTTTAGTAGTTGCCATAAAAAGGGGGGGAGGAAGGAAATATGAAAGAGCAGTGCAGCAGTTTAGAAGCAAAAGTACATTCCAACTCTTATCTTTAAAAGATTGTAACTAAAATACCAGAGATTTTGCCTGGAATATATTTAATATATTCAATTAAATATATTTAATATATCTAATATATTTAATTAAATATATTTAATATATTGGAGAATGTGAATGGTGTGAATTCTTCAGCCCATGGTTTATGAGACACGGGGGGGGGGGGGGGGAANGGGAGGGGAGAAACAGGGTCACAGGTGAGTGTAAATAACGTATGTCAAAGTTGTCTTGATACAGGGCAGTGCCAGTATATCACCTCTAATGAATCCTTTGAAGTTTTTTGAAGTTTGGCTCAAGAATAATGGTTTGAGAGTGATTGCTGACAACTTCCTTGATTGGAGTATAGTTTATTGATTGATTGTTGGCCTAGTATTAAACAAGCAAGTACTGGAGCTCAAAGCACCAGACATGACACAAGAAGGTAAAATCATTAAACTGCATCTCATGTACTTTGGCCATGGCATGAGGAGGAATTCACTGGAGAAAGCAATTGTGTTTGGAAGAATTAGCGGGAAAGGGAAACGAGGACATCAAAGAACACCATGGCTGGACACTATCAAAGCTGACACCAACCAGAGTATAGAACAACTCAGAGAAGTAGTGCAAGATCAGAAGATGTGAAGAGACTACCTGACCCATAGAATCACCAAAAGTTGGACGTGACTGAATGGATAACCTAATCATCAAGATTTATCAGGTAGACCAGACAGAAAACATAACCATATAATAATAGTTCTATTTTATTGTAAAGTTACATTAATAGAATCTTGTAAGTCTGAAAATACAGATCTCTTGCTGTCTGACTTACAGCCTCAGAAACTAGGGAAGGTACCTTCTGAAATTCTTTCTCCTCCCATTATACAACGGAGGGCTATGCCCTCTCTTATTTAATCATAGGCAGGTTTTTTTCTCCTGCCTCACCCCACATTAGATTGCATGATTAGAGGGACTTTAATCTAGCTAATCTCAGCAGGTAACATCACCTGGTTGACCATACACATGTAGTAGAATTAGGGCTAAAGAATCTGTGTAATGAAAAGAAGAACTCGGGGTGTCATGATAACAGAGTTCCAATATTTAACGGGCTGCCAAAAAGAAGGGGGAGTCAACCTATTCTTCAAAGCACCTAGAGGCAGGATAAGAAGCAATGGATGAAAAATAATCAAGGAGAGAAGCAACCTAGGACTAAAGAAAAAATTCTGGACGGTAAGATTAATTAATCAATGGAATGTTTTGCCTCCAGAAGTTGTGAATGCGCCAACATTTGAAGTTTTTAAGAAGATACTGGACAATCATTTGTCTGAAATGGTATAGGGGCCTCCTTGAGTAGGAGGTTGGACTAGAAGACCTTCAAGGACTTTCCAACTCTGTTATTTTGCTATTCTGTTGACATGGATGGGGGATCACCAGACTGTTGACCAGGGGTATCAAACTCGCATCATCACGGGACTTTTTTCCCCTTTACTAAACTGGGTGTGGCCATGATGCATCTGGACCACGGGCCGGGAGTTTGACAGTCCTGCTGTAGACAAAGGAGCTGAAAAATTATCCCAGAAAAAGACATCAACAAACCATGTTTAGAATGATATTGTTCTGACCAAGGCTTCCTGAGACAGTAACAATCACACGCTTAGTCCCAAAAATGCTCTTTTTATTTCAGCGGCTGTGAATTATATTCATTCACAGGCCATAATGAGTCCCAAATAGTTTATGAATAGTCCAATAGAAGTCTGCCACAGTCTTTTCAGGATAAGGCTAATAAGCACCCACCTTTACCTCCCTTGAATTGCTGCCAATGACTAAATTGCCAAATAACTGTACAAGGCCAAACAAAGCTTCAGAGTTTAAAGTTAAACCAATCAAAACAAGCAAAGTTGCTTCCTGCAAAGGCTCATGTCCCTTTGCTCCTCCTTAATCTCTTATGGGAGGGGCCAATCATCTCCAAGCCTTACTCCCGAGTCACCCCTTTTGTCTTAAACTGTTTTTGACAGCTCTCCACAAACGCGGACTGGGAATAGGCTTCCTCTGTTCCTCTGCCTTGCTGATATCAGATTCTGGAGGCTCCAGAGTCAGCACATAACTCAGATGGCCCTGGTCCCATTTCTGTGTCGGACGCAGATCCCTCGTCCGTGTCCTCCCCAGACTCCAGGACTGGACCATGTTCCTCCCTACTGTCCGACTCTGTTTCCAGCTCCATAGGCTGCCAGCAGACCACAACAGATATCACCAAAACTACATGGACGTAACTGTGAAGGTCTGGAGGTTGAGCAAACTTAAGGAAATAAGTTTTACCTTTGATCCTTGAGGGCCATCTTTACCTGCTGCTCCCTGGAGACCCATCATACCCTATAGACAAGCAGAGGTCTAATTTAGAAGGTACATTCCAAACCAAAGCAATGATGAGTTCTTGGCTAAGGTTGTCTTTGACTTATGACCACACTTGAGTCTAAAATTTCTATTGCGAAGCAAAGGCAATTGTTAAGTGAGATTTGCCCCCATTGTATATACTTTCTTGCCCCCGTTAAGTAAATCACACTGCAGTTGTTAAGTTAGTCACACGGTTGTTAAGTGAATCTGGCTTCCCCATTGACTTTGCTTGTAAGAAGGTGATCACATGACAGGCAATGCAACTGTCATAAATACGAATTAGTTGCCAAGGATCCAAATCTTGATAATGTGATGATGGGGATGCCACAATGATCATAAGCATGAAAACTGGTCAAAAGTCACTTTTTTCAGTGCTGTTGTAATGTTAGTCACTAAAAAAAATGGCTATAAGTCAAGACTATCTGTTTTGGACCCACATGCTTTTATTTATCAAAGTGAATAACTGATATTTGTTTTAATAAATAAAATATTTTGTTTTCCTCTCTTCCTCAATTCAAAAGGAATAAATCCAATGTACCACACAATACACACACACAAACACACACAACAGAGACACAAACAGACACAAAGACATATGATATATTTTAGAGATTCTTCTAACTCATACCCATCTATGTATCTAAACAAGTTTGGTTGCAGAATAGAACCTGGGGTGACCTGGGGTGCTCACATTGCAGCATTGGTCAAAAGACCCCAGCAGAGATTATACGACCTGAGACTTCTCAGGAGCCAACAACTGAATGAAAAACTGCTGGTGATCTTCTGCTGCTGCACCATAGAGAGTTTCTTAACTTACTGCATCTCTGTATGGTTTGCCAGTTGCACAGGGGCAGATAGGAAAGCACTCCAGAGGGTTAATGTCATTGCCCAGAAGATCATTGGTTGTCCTCTCTCCTCTTTGGAAGAGCTTTATAGCTCCTGCTGCCTTAAGAAAGTTCAAAACATTCTTAAAGATCCATTTCATTCTGGGCACCTTTTTTTTGAACTATTACCATCTGGCAGATGGCACAGGATAATAAAAACAAGGACAAATAGGCTGAAAAACAGCTTTTATCCCAGGGCAGTAGCTTTGTTGAATTCTACTGTATAGTACACTGAAGATGGTATTTAATTTTGCTGTACAATGTGCAAATAAAGTAAAGTATACTAAACTAAACTAGAAGAGAGCCTTCTTGAAAATGTCAGATTAAATAAGAATGTTTTTTTTAGCCTGCAGCCAAGTCTCTTTGAATCTGTGGGTGGCTATGAGATAGAATGACCAAATTAAATGCTGGAAGGAACACTTGGGCAACTATTCTGGATAGATGTCTTAATTAAAACATCATAGGCAGATGGCTGATGGCTTCACTATTAGCTTCTACTCTAAAGCATCCAGTGAAGGACAGCCTATCTCCTCTCTGAGTCATTGGTTTCACCATCAAACTGTTTTGTTGGGAGGTAGCTCAGAATTTGCCTTCCAGATCAAGGGACAACCAAAGAATGCAAATGAAGCACTCTCTCATTGTTTTGTTTTAATTGTTTTAATGGATGGACGTGATCACTGAACTGGTTGTTATACTGGTGGAATCCAACCCCTGATTGTAACCATCATAAATATGACTCATGTCTAGAGTTTTGCAGCATTAATTCGGTGCCAGAAAAGCAAACACAGATAGCTGATGCTTCATTTAACATCTTTGTAAACATAATAGGTAAATTTTACAAACCAGTTGTAGATTTCTCCAACATGGAGAAAACTCAAACAGAAGCAATATTTCAGTAGCTCAGAAGCAGACATCAGTTCCACTTTAGTTCAGCAAGCAAGCAGAGGAGAGAAGCAGTTTCATTTCAATGAAAAGACTCAGAGCTTAAGATAGCTTCAGAACTGCAGAGCTTAATATAGAACCACTCCTAGGCTACTTCTAGTTTCAGTTTCCACCCTATATCTAGTTTCAGTTTCCAAACTGTCCTCATTGGCTGATTTAGTTGCTATGCCTATTCATTGGCTGACCTTGTTACCAAGCTGTATACTATACTCTGACAAGTCAGTTGCCAAGTGTCTGATTTTGATCACATGACCTGGGGAAGCTGCAAAGTCATAAGTGTGAAAAATTGTCATAAATCAGATTTTTTTCAAGGGATTTTTTTCTTTGTAATTTCGAGCAGGCACTAAACAAAACATTGGGAGTCAAGGACTACCTGCATCAACATATAGGTTCATACAGGTATGTAAGTTTAAGAAATGTGAACCAGAAAAACTCAATGTTCCAATGCAAAATAAAAAAAAACCCCTCCGTTTCTCCTAGAAACAGAATTGATGCAGTTTAATTTTAAGAACTTCCATCTCTTCTAAAAACAACCCAATGTTGTTTGCTTGTTTTCCCCTTTCTACAAATAAAGATTAAACTATAATATACGTTTAATCTTTTTTAAAAAAAATTCAGGAGAACATCTCAGAAGTGGGAACAAGGAAAAGAGAGTTGTCGGATTCAGTCCACTTGGGACAACATCATGCCAGCTTTCTTTTCAAGCTTCATCCATCTGCAAAAAATCTCCATAATCCTATTGCTGTGACTAGACTTCTAAAGAAATGTCCAGTTATATATTACACAGCAAAACAAGCTAAGCATCAACTCATAAAACATTTTGTATACATGTTTTATAGTTAACAACAGCAAGAAAGGGGGGGGAGTTTCAAAGAGCAGGCAGGAGTGTGGAATTGAAAGTACACTCCATTCATATTTTCTTCAAGCACTGATTAGATGGCTGAAGCTTCTGCCACGAAAAAATCTAATTNGTGTGGAATTGAAAGTACACTCCATTCATATTTTCTTCAAGCACTGATTAGATGGCTGAAGCTTCTGCCACGAAAAAATCTAATTGGAGAGCATGATTGATGACTCTTGACTATGGACGTTTTTCGTTGGATGATACAACCAGAGGGGTGGGGGGGGTGGAAGCAGGATCAAGGGTGACAGTGAATTACATATCTCAGAGTTGGCTACACCCAGGTTAGTGATGGACGTAGAATGTTAACTTCAAATAAATCCTCTTTAGTTTTGGGAGTGTGGCTCGAGGCTCATGATTAAATTGGAGTAACTGCCGGAATCCTGACACTAAGATGAATAGAATATGGTTTTGACAAAAAAACCTGTTTAAAAACAAATAAATCATCAAAAATGATCCAAATAGAAATATGCAACACAAGTAGTTCTCAACTTACAACAGTTCATTTAGTGAGCGTTTGAAGTTACAATGGCATTGAAAAAAGTGACTTGTGACTGTTTTTCACACTCAGGACTATTGCCGCATCCATGTGGTCATGGGATCAAAATTCAGACTCTTGGCAACTGACTCGTATTTATGACCATTGCAGTGTCCTGGGGTTATGTGATCACCTTTTGTGAACTTTTTGGCAAGCAAAATTGATGGAGAAGTCAGATTCACTTAACAACTGTACTACTAACTGAGTAGCTGCAGTAATTCTTTTGACAATCATTGCAAGAAAAACCATAAAATGGTGCTTAACAACTGTCTTGTTTAGCAGCAGAAATTTTGGGCTCAATTGTGGTCATAAGTCATCTTTAATCACAGATGTCATGTACGAACATATTTGAGTAGTAATTAGCAGGAAAAAAGGATGCAGAGAAAAGGAAGGGAGTTTTCTAGAATGCTTGTTAAAGCCTTTATTTGTCCGTTTTGCTTTTTTTTTAAAAAAAAATATTTTTAAAGCTATGATGTTTTCATTTCAACCTTTCCACTTGAGTGAAGTTTATTTTATGCATGTACATCTATCTCTGTTTTTTTATTAGTGGTTATATTCAATTTTTTTTTAAAAAATATAGGGGAAAAAGAAACCTCTAATAATTAATGTTTGCCAAGTCCTGTTGGCATTGACAGAATAAAAGATTTCAACAGAAGAGAAAATACATAGCTCAGCGTTGAACTGTGGAAACCTTGGTGCTCTCTGAGCTTGGTTGTTTGCTTGCAGACATTTTGTTAGCCAACTAGGACAATGTTAGCTAGTTGAGCAATGTAACATCTGCAGGCAAGCAAACCAAGCTCAGAAAACATCAAGGGCTCCATATATATTATTTATGAAAAGCAACCATAAGAAATTCCCAGATAAGATGAAAAGACATTTCAGATGTCCTAAAGGTGCTTTTTTTCAAAAGGCAACTGGACTTTCTTTGTTTTTCCTTGAAGATGTTTCATTTCTCATCCAAGAAGCTTCTTCAGTTCTGACTGAATGGTGGAAGATGGAAGGATTTATATTCCTTGCAGTCATCTGGTCATTAGTACTCTCTCTGAGAGTCGTTGAGGCCACTTGGAGGTTTATCTGTGCCCTCAAGGTCACTTGAATAGTGCAAATGGATATGGAGCCTTCTTGGGACTCTGAAAGGTCTGTGTTGTAGACAGGAGTTAGTGGGTGTCGTATCCCTCCCTCTCTGTGGAGAGAGGGCTGTTCAATTTTGACATAGATGGCTTCTTTGACCCCTCTTTCAAACCAGAGGCCCTCTCTGTCCAGAATGTGAATTTAATGACTTTCAGAGAGAGTGCTAATGACCAGATGACTGCAATGAATATAAATCCTTCCATCCTCCACCATTCAGTCAGAACTGAAGAAGCTTTTTGAATGAGAAGTGAAACATCTCCAAGTAAAAACAAAGAAAGTCCAGTTGCCTTTTCAAAAAGTAGCTTTGGGACAACCATGACCTGAATGACTGAGAATCTCCATAGACAATAAGACATTTCAGAGCTGTTAGAAAGCAACTTAAGATCCAGTTTTCTCTTTTTTTATATAATAATTTTATTAAGTTTTCAAATTTAAAAAAACATAAAATAAAACTTTATATGCTGTTATCAACATCAAGACATCTTTTGTATCTCCTTACATTTTTCAGTATATGTATTTACTTATTCCTTTACTATTACTTCTTACTCTTGCTATAAATCAATTTCTTTTATCCTTACACATCAATCTTCTCTATGGTATATTTACATATTTACATATTCCCTCATTCTTTTCCTAATTGCCATTATATTTTCTTTTTATTTCTAAACCACTCATACCAAGCATCCCAGGCCCTATAGTAAATTGAATCTTCCCTGTCTTTTATTTTCATTATTATCCTGTCCATCTCTATACAATCTATTATTTTTTTTAATAACCATGCCATCATTTTTCTCAATAGACAAAATTTGATTAGCTTTTCTCAAACCTGATGCTTTTTAGATATGTTGACCACCATCAAATGGGAATTTTTGGGATCTAGCTGCAAGTTATGGATGCTCAAGTCCAAATGGTTGGAGAGCACCATGTTAGGAAAGGTACATTAACTAGGAGAACAAGGTGTGACAGAATTACCTGTATTCCTGGACTCCCATTGTCCCCTTTATCGCCCTTAAGACCCGGTGGTCCCTTGAATAAAAATAAAAAAAATAAATTTATGACACATATAGTCCCTTACAATACCTTAGCCAGTACATTTTCATTCACTTAATCATCACATTTTGTTTCCTGCCTTTTTTTCCTCCAGCAATATCAGACAGTGGTACATAGCAATCACTCCTCTGGTTTCTATCACCAATATCAGCTGGAGAAGCTGGATGGGCTGAAGTCATCCAGTAGTTGAATGGGGACTTCAACCAGGGTTTCCAAGTTTGACATGACAGCCAGTATGGTCTAGTCTAGTGGCTAGAAACTTGAAAACCATGAGTTCTAGTCCTGCCTTTAAGGATGAAAGCCAGCTGGCTGACTTTGACCCAATCACCAGAAAGCAAAGAGTTCTAGTCCCACCTTAGACATGAAAGCAGGCTGGGTGACTTTGGGCCAACTCCTCTCTCACAATCTAACTCACCTCACAGGGTTGTTGTTATGGGGAAAATAGAAGGAGGAAAATTTGTTGGTTATGTTCTCTACCTTGTGTTATTTGTAAAAATAATAAAGACGGAATATATATCAATAAAATGTAATTTAAAAAATAAACATCTTAAGCTGTAGCAATTTGCAGTATAATTTCTGTGGCAACCATGGCAAAAAAATTGTCATAAAATGGGTCATCAGATGAACTGTTGTAAGTCAAGATTTACCTGTACTGGAATGCATAACATTAGATATGTCACTAGAAGGCAAAATCATGAAACTATGTCTCGCTTATTTGGATCATGTCATGTGGGGGAATTCACTGGAGAAAGGAATTATGCTTAGAAGAGTTCATTTTAAAAGGAAACTAGGCTGCCAAAAACATGATGGCTGGACACCATCAAAGCCTGTCACCAGCCAGGGCATAGAAAAACTCAAGGAAATAGTGTAAGATAGGGCAATGGAAAGACCTGGCCCATAAAATCACCAAGAGTTGGGTCCGACTGAATGGATAACATCATCGTCATCATCATAATACTTAAACCAAGTTAGGAAATGGCCAGTTACTGCACATGCACAACATCCCATGGTTTAGCTTTAACCACGTTTATTTTTCCGGTGATTTAATTATTTCTTCATATTTTGTATTTTGTATTTCTTAACTACTCATCTCCCTCACAGAGGAGCTCTGGGCGATGTACAATAGAATGAACAGTCACCAGAATGAATTTAAAAATAAAAAGTTTTAAACTTTAAAAAAATAACATTATAAAGCGTGCAGGACAAAACCACAAAACCTGGACAGCCTGCTGTTCGATGTGCTGAAATCCAGAAAATTCAGCCATCGAGTTAAGTGTGTTTTGGAAACAGAAGCAGAAAATATGACCTAAAGGCAACTCCACAGAAATTTGAAATCTGAATGCAGTTTTCTTTGGCTGGAGCCAATCTATTTCCACATTAAAAATTTATAGCATATTTACCATTGTGTGCCAAAATAATACTATTGCAAAAAGGTTTTATATTACTTCAATAATGTCTGGGTGAGACTATGAAGGTACTATAAGTCACCGATGCAGAGCTGGACCACTAAATGTGAATCCAGGATAAGGAATAATCTCATTAAATTCTTCCTTGTTAAGATATTTAATTTAATTTGGTAACTGGAATAGTAAAGGGGATAATTGGCCAGAACACAAAGTTGTAAGTGATTGGTTGGAGAATGTGGGCTCCTGCATGCAGAATGGGACAACCTGCCACAGCCAACTTGCTGCAGCCAACTCACCATAACCAACTTGCCATGGCCAACTCACCATGGTTACCTAGCCGCAGGACAACTCACCACAGCCAACTGTTGTGGGACAACTCGCTGTGGGACAATTTAACAGTTCTATTTAATTATTTCAATTATTTCAATTACTTGTCTTGCAGCAAGTTGGCCACTGAAAATTGATCATGGCAAGTTGGCTGTGGAGAATTGTCATAGACCGCCTGCGTGAGGCAATCTACATTATGATTGGTTCCTAGGTATAAAGGGGGAGTTTCCCTTTTTTCCCGCCTTTTTCTTCTGCGTGCCTCTATGCTGTTCTGTGATTTTCCTGATGATTTACCTCATGATGTAATGATTTGCCTGACTATCTTGTTTACTCTAAATATAAATGTAAATATATGTTTATCTATATAAAACTACAAGTTTGTTGTCAGCATCTCTGACTCCATTTGGCTGTGCAATTCTCTGACATTCCTTGAACCAGAAAGTTCATGACCTATGAAATAAAAGCCAGCAAAATTCAGAACTCAGCAGATCGCAAGGGAACAAAGAAGGAAGCTTAGCAGAGCATGTCCTCTTGTATGAATTACGATTTTATTTATTAGTGTATTTATATCCCACCTTTTATTGTTTTTATAAGCAACTCAAGGCAGCAAACATATCTAATACTTCCTCTTCCTCTTATTTTTTTCAAAATAACAACCCTGCGTGGTGGGTTAGGCTGAGAAAAGTGGATTAGCCTAAAGTAACTCAGTCGGCTTTCATATTTAAGGTGGAAATTTGAACTCACACTCTCTTAATGATGGGCCAAAGTCATCCAGCTGGTTTTCATACTTAAAACAGAACTATAACTCCCAGTCTCCTAGTGATTGGCCCAAAGACACCCAGTGCATTTTAATGCTTAAGATGGGACTAGAACTCACGTTCTCCTGGTGATTGACACAAAGACAACCAGCCCGCTTTGAAGCCTAAGGCAGGACTAGAACTCACAGTCTCCTGGTCATTGGCCCAAGGTGACTCATCTGGTTTTCATTTCTAAGGTAGGACGAGAACTCACGGTCTCTTGGTTTCTAGCCTTGTGCCTCAACCATTAGACTAAACTGGCTATATAGAGACCTTTTCTCCAAATCTTTCCCAGATTTGCTGAGATTTAAAATATCCTATTTTTTTTTTCAAAAACCAGGGGTGGGATTCTACCGGTTTGGACCAGTTTGGCCAAACCAGTAGTTCCGGAAATTATTTGGCCCCACACACCTGTCCCTGCTCTTTCCTGTACTTTATGTCCTTGTTTTGGAGCACAGCTGATTTGCACAGCAGAGCAGTTTTGCTGTGCCTCAGCTGTTTTACTCACCTAGGCTGCAGTAGAAGGTAAGTATTATAGCTGAAAATGGGCTTTTTAAAATGGTGTGCACATGCGCAAAGTGCGTGTTTGGCGTGCACAAAGTGCATGATCATCAAACCGGTTTGTTACATCGGTTGAATCACACCACTGTCAAAAGCTATATCTATGCTCATGTCTGAACTACAATGTTTTAACCTGACCTCAAAGAAAATGAAAATAACTTACAATGGGGCCTTGCACGGTTAATCCTTGTGAACCAGTGGTCCCTTGCTGTCCTCCTAGCCCTTTTGGTCCAGCTTGGCCTGGAGGACCTGGTTCCCCCTAAAGAATCAGAGAAAAAAAAACAGAAAAAAAAACATTATCTTGCAGGCCAAAGGTGGTATTCAGCAGGTTCTGACCAGATCTCGAGAACCAGTAGCGGAAATTTTGAGTTGTTTGGAGAACCAGCAAATGCCGCCTCTGACTGGCCCTGCCCCCATCTATTCTCTGCCTCCTGAGTCCCAGCTGATTGACTGGGTCCTCTTTTATTGCCCTGCACAGGAGAACGGAACTGGAAAGCAGGTTCGTGGGGTGGGGAGGGAATGGGGATTTTGCAGTGTATTGTTCCCCTGGAGTGGGGAGATTTTACAGTATCCTTCCCATGCCATGCCCACCAAGCCACACCCACTGAACCAGGAGTAAAAATATTTGAATACCACCACTGTTGCAAGCATACCAAATTCTAGTAGAGTCTTGATTTGCTAACACCAAATTCAGAGAAGCGGAAGACAAAGGAGAAGAAGGATAAAAGCCATTTTTCAACTTGGATCTTACAAATCCAGTGCACGAATCATTAAGGGTTCTTCATGCTCTCTGAGTTTGGCTGTTTTCTTGCAGTCTTTACACACACACAAATTGTAGGTTAGTATAATCATGCTTATGAGTTTGTGGAGAATGTAAAGGTTGGAACTTGGCTGAGATAGTCTAATGAAATCACTGCTGAGCTTTGACATAAATATTTGAAGTAAGGTTTAGTTTCTTGACAGATATACTCTTCAGTGATCGAGGATCAAATTGATGTTACTATATAACCTCCATTTCACAGACCTTAATTTAGTGCAGCTGCTCAGCGATAACTGGTATATTTTTGTTTGACTCTGATTTCCATTTAATGGACTGATGTCCATTAAATTGAATGTTTCCGAATACTATTGTGAATAACTCAATTGCATTACATACACAATCATTGGAATGACAGAAAATGGTGCAAACAATACAAGTTAATGCAAATGGCATAACATTTAATGCATGTGGGAGATTTAATTGACACCTGCCCTCACAATTAAATTGAGGGTTTTTGATGCCACAATCTGTTTAACATTGAGCAAATTAATTCTCTGCTAGGTGACTATTTATAACACTCTGCGCAAATTATGGTTGCTTCTCTTTTCCCTTTTCTATAAAATGATGATTGAATTCTGCGACCAAAAACCCAAATCTATATTTTGCCGTTGCTTCCTTCAGTCACTCTTTGGTACGTGCTGAAGTCATGGTGATGGAGTTTTGACTTTTTCTTTTAAAGCTTTCAACATTGCATATCAAGGTTGTTTGCTATTTCCAGCCACTGATTTATTGCACAAACTCTGGTTCATTCCAGAGGTTTTCACACTGATTTGGGAGGCAGAAAGATGGAAATACACCGTGGGCATAACAAAATAGCAAAGCAAAAGTTAGTAATAAAGTCATAGAGAAGCCTTGGACTGGATACTTGTCTTACATTTTAAGAACAATTTCTTCTTGGAAAGGGGTTTGAAGGGACCTTGGTAGCAGAGATGGTACTCAGCCGGTTCTGATCCGTTCTGGACAACGGTAGTGGAAATTTGGAGTAGTTTGGAGAACCAACAAATACCACCTCTGAATGGCCCTGCCCCCATCTATTCTTTGCCTCCTGAATCCCAGCTGATCAGCTGGGTCTTTTGTTGCCCTGCACAGGAGAATAGAACTGGAAGGCAGGTTAGTGGGATGGGGAGGGAATGGGGATTTTGCAGTATCCTTCCCCTGCCATGCCCACCAAGCCACGCCCACAGAATCAGTAGTAAAAAAAATTGAATCCCACCACTTCTTGGTAGTCTTCTACTCCAACTCCCTGCTCAAGCAGGAGACCCTATACCATTCTGGACAAATGGCTGTCCAATCTCTTCTTGGAAACCTTCAGTGATAGAGCACCCACAACTTCTAGAGGTAAACCCTCCCACTGATGAATTGTTCTCACTGGCAGGAAATTTCTAGGTTGAACCTTTATTTACTGATCTTCCATCTGTTACTTCTTGTCCTGTGTCATGGCCCCATCGGATCCCATTTCAGAGGAGGAGGAGGAGTTGGAACTGGGACCATTCAATAAGGATGGCGCATCTCCCCTGGCATGTCTGCAGAGTTCAGGGACTGAGGACAATGTTGTGGTTGCCACAATGCTGTCAGGTTGACCAGCATTGCGGGAGGTGGCCAACCAGACAGGGAGCTGCCTGCCCTTGCAAGCACAGGAGGGGATCAGTTGAAGAGAGGCAGTGGGTTTGAGAGGCAGCAAATCCCCTCTGATGAGGGACAGCTGTCCCCCCACTTGATTCAAGGGCAGGGAGAGTGGAGCTAAGGGAAGCTCAAAGGAGATTGTTTTGTCTGGAAAAAACAGCCAGCAGGACTGATCAGCAGGAATTATCCCCCCCCACAAACAGTCTTTACTCTCTTGAGTAGCCAGTAGTTTGAGAAACGAACATGGGCTAGCCGCGCCGGCTTTTATAGCCCTTTTTCTCTGCCAGCGGCTTGTAGAACCAATGACATTTGGTTTTGAGGTTCTGCCCGCCTGCCGGCCGCTTCAGGGATGGTCCTTTTGAACCAATCCCTTTTAGTTTTAAACATCCAATCAGAATGTATTATTTGGAGCCAACTATTTACATACAGAACAGAGATTATGAGGCTGCTGGTGAGGAGGCTGCTCTGCTCCCGCTCATAAGGAACACTAGCTTGAGTTGATTTAAGCAAGGGCCAGGGAAGGATGTCTTCCAGGAACAATTGTTTTACTTCAGCACACATCTTCCCGGCCTTGGAAAAACTGCCCTGTGGATTCTGAATCTTGCTATTGACTCTGGACCTTACCTTGTGGACTTGCACCCTGTTTATGACTTATGGACTTCCTCCTTGCCTTGTGAATCAGTTCTGGTGACTAGTCTGGTGGCAGTTTGTGGTTTTAGGTTGCACTGACTGTGAAAGTTTGGGGTGGAGCTTTACCAGCCATTGTTGGTCCAGTTGTAGATCAGGAACAACTGAGCAATAAAGAACTTTAGCGAAGCCTAGATCTGTCTACATGACCTGGATCATAACATCCTGCTCTCCAGGGCTTTGGAGAAGAGGTCAACCCCCTCTTCTCTATGACAACCCCTCAAATATTGGAAGACTGCTATCATATGACCCAAGCTCTTCAATTTGTTAGATTAGACATACCCAGTTCCTGCAACCATTCATCATATATTTTAGCCTCCAGTCCACTAAATCATCTTTGTTGCTCTTCTCTGTAGTTTTTCTAGAGTCTCAACATATATTTTTTTGTATGCTGACCAAAACTGGATTCCAAGGGTGGTCCTGCCAAAGCAGTATAAAATGGTACTAATCCTTCATGTAATCCTGAAACTAGCCCTCTGTTGATGCAATCTAGGATTGCATTGGCTTTTTTTGCAGATGCAGCACACTGCTTGCTCATATTTAAGCAGTGATCCACGAGGATGCCTAGATCCCTCTCACAGTTGCTACTGTTGAGACAGGTACCATATATTCTACACCTTTGTGGCATTTGTGGTTTTCTTTTTTTTGCCTGTGTGTTTATCACTACTGAATTACATTTTGTTGCATGAAAGGAGTGCTTGGGGTTCTACCCCCTAAGAGTTCATTGAGGCATCAACCAAAGTCCTTTTGTGTCGTTCAGGGCTGTCCAATCTTGGCCCCTTAAAGACTTGTGAACTTAAATTCCCAGAATTCCCCAGCCAGTATGGAGAATTGCAGCAATCTTGTCCCATTATATAGCTGAGGGCTCCCCTCCCTGTTATCTGACTGGTCTCTTGGCAGCATTAGTTCCCTCCATCTCCCAAGGTCATTGAAACATAGCCTTACAAAAGGTAACCACTTTCTGACTCATACAGCAATAATAAAAAGAACGAAAATGGTGTTCCAGTATAATAGATTAATTGGGAATTGTTCCCTTAAGTATATCCCAGACTCTTTCTACTGTATTGTCAAATGGAGTAGAAAAAATTCCACTGTAGAAACTTTCTACAGTTGCATATATTACCTTATTTAATTGATCTTTTAGGGGAAATCTGTGGGTTTTTCCCCCCTTTACTTATTTTGTTAAAAGGAGACAATGAAAATAAGGAACCAGGCCGCAGCATGTTAGTAGGCATCTGAATGACTAATTTAGGTCCAAGAAACCAAAAATATAACTTCCGGATTCTAATCCCTCTTTGAGGTCCTCTCAGGCAAGACTTAGAGGTTGAAAAAAAAAAGTGGTATGTAGAATTTCAGAACAATCTTCCTAAACTGAAGAATATAATTTTTAGGAAATCCAGTGATTTTTATGTCTCTATCAGCTTCAGTTCATGAGTTTTGGATGATAAGGAAGAGAATAAGGACTCCGTCTGAATTTAGCAAAATCAATTGTTCCTTCCCAAAGAATATTATTGCAGCCAGCTGGGGAAAGTTATTGTATATTTGAATTATTTCCACTGTGCACAGAAAACAACTACATGCTGGGAAGAATTGGCTGGATCTTACTCTGAGATATGCTAGCATTGTGTAAACGAAAAATTTATTTTCGAGATTAATACCCATTTTTCCATCAGGAGCTTACATAAGGATCATAGGCTGGGCTGGGAGATAGTGACTGGTGCAAGTATTTATGGAGATTCTCAGTCATCCAAGTCATGTTTGTCCCAAAGGTGCTTTTTCAAAAGGCAACTGGACTTTGTTTTTCCTTGAAGACATTTCGCTTCTCAGCTAAGAAGCTTCTTCAGTTCTGATGGTTAGAACTGACAGTTCTTCAGTCAGAACTGAAGAAGCTTCTTGGATGAGAAGGAATCTGTCTTCAAGGAAAAACAAAGCTCAGTTGCCTTTTGAAAAAGCAACTTTGGGAAAAAGCAACTTTTGGGTGCAAAGTGAGTTCCCAAAATTGTGTAGGGACTTCACTGTGTGACTCTAATATCTTTTGTTAGTCATGGTTTGCTAGGTATCTCGTTTAATGAGTCTTGTTCCATCATAGAACTTAAATGTTTAATCAGTTGAGCCTATCAAGCAAACAAATGAGAATATAAAAAGTGCTTTTTCTGATACAGGTTATAAAGATTTATCCTATCCTCTAAAAGCTAAAAATATGCAGATGTGGGAGAAGGAGGGGTAGAACTTAGGGGTGGGATGCAAAGAGAGATAACAGAATAACAGAGTTGGAAGGACTGTTCTTCCAGTCCAGAACAGCTTGGCCTCGGAAGTTGTGGGAGCTTCATCACTTGAAACTTTCAAGAAGAGATTGGATTACCGTTTGTCAGAAATGGTGCAGGGTTTCCTGCTTGGGTGGGGAGTTGGACTAGATGATGTGCAAGGTCTTTTCCAACTCTGTTAATCTGTTAAAGCAGGAGACCCTACACCATTCTGGACAAATAACTGTCCAATCTTTTCTTAAAATCCTCCAGTAATAGAGCATCCACAACTTCTGATGGTAAGCTTTTCTACTGATTGTTCTCACTGTCAGGAAATGTCTCTTTAGTTGTAGGTTGGATCCCCAGGCACTTTGGAGTATAAATTGTCTCCCTCTTCTCTGTGACAGCCTCTCAAATATTGGAAGACTGCTATCATGTCACCCCTAGTCCTTCTCAGACTAGACATACCTAGTTCTTGCATTCATCATATGGTTTAGCCTCCAGTCCCCTAATTATCTTTGTTGCTCTTCTCTGCACTCTTTCCAGAGTCTCAGCATCTTTTTTGTATTCTCGTGACCAAAGTAGGATGCAATATTCCAAGTGTGGTCTTACCAAAACAGTATAAAGTGGTACTAATAATCTAGAGTCCCTACATACCCAACCCTTCTTGGGTATCATTGACTTATCTAACTCTAAGCAGATACTAATCATTAACTGACAAAATTCTTAAGCCTGGACTATAGCAATAAATCAGTTTAACTGAACTTTGACCTGGTCTTTTGACCTGACATCAGACACCAGTAGAAGAATTAATAGAAGTGGGTGTTGATTGTCTCAAAGGTGCTTTTTCAAAAGGCAACTGGACTATTTTTTTCCTTGAGGAAGAAAGAAGAAAACACTTTGCTTCTCATCCAAGAGTTTTCATCAGTTCTAGCAGGATGGTGGAGGCAGTGGAAATACCACATTTCTTTGCAGTCATCTTTCCCTCATATTCACCATCTCCATATCCTTCATATTTCCATATCCTTCATTTCTCTGTGTCCTTCATATCTTCATATATTTGTGTCCTACATATCTTTGCATCCTTCATATCTTCACATCCTTCATAACTTTGTACCCTTCAGATATTCATATCCTTCATATTTTTGTATCCTTCCATCAGCTCTACCATTCTGCCAGAACCAATGAAGCTTCTTGAATGAGAAGTGAAGCATCTTCTTCTACTTCCTCAGGAAAAATATAATCCAGGCACCTTTTGAAAAAGCACCTTAGAGACAACTATGACCTGGATGACTGAGAATCTCCAAGACAATTGGATGTGGGTTGGTTTCAAATTGCCCCACATATTCTCCTGTTCAATAAGTTATTGATTAATTCTGATTTCACACAACTTACCTTGGGGCCAGGCTCCCCCTGTTCTCCCTGGATGCCCCTTCGCCCAGGATTGCCCTGCAGAAGGAAGACAAATCCACTGAATGAGTTCCTAATTGAAAGAAAAGAGGACTGGATTAAGATACAGCTATTTATGGATAATTACATCTCAAAGGGACCAACATATTCTCTATTTTCTACTTCTCCAGCTCATAAGAAATGTGAAAGTGAACCTCAACCATCTTGAGAACAGAGTAGAAAAACAGCAGCTTCGGGTGCAAGAAAAGAAGACTTTGCAGATATCAGAAATCAGATTTGGATAACAGCATGAAGTCGTAGTCTAGAATGCTGGCAAAAATGGAAGGAAAGAAAAGAGGATGACAGCCAGCAGCAAAATGGATGGAATTGATTAAAATATTGATAGGCTTTTGATAAAGGAGAAGATCTGTGACTTAGAGTTGAAAAGAGGAGTCCTTGGTGCTCTCTGAGTGATAAGACCATTCCCACTAACACTGACAGGGCAAGCCACTAGAATATAAACTGTGGGCAAATCCCCCCTGCTTACTAGCACTGATGATATCACCTAGTTTGAGTAATGAAATGTCTGCATAAATACAACAAAGAGCAAGAGAGCATCAAGGACCCCTCAGCAATGGGTGTATTGAAAAATCTGAAGGAATAGCTTGGGGACAGATTGTCCTGGAGAAGGTTTATGACTATGTGGTAGCTAAGAGCAGACACTGACTACATGGCACTTGATCAATTCATCAAGTATCCTGTTTTGTTTTGATGCCTTGGTGGCACAGTGGTTAAACTCTGCCCACAGCCTGGAGTTTGATTCTGAGGGGCTCCAGGTTGACTTGGCCTTCCATCCTTTTGAGGTCAGTAAAATGAGGACCCAGATAGTTGGGGGCAACATGCAAATAATGCTTCGACATTATAAACCACCCACAGCATGCTATCAAACACTACAGGGTGGTATATAAGGCTAAACGCTATTGCTACTGTTTTGTTTTGTTTTGTTTGTGTTTTATTTTTATGCTATCTGTCTATGTTGTAGCAACTCTGGGAAGCTTACAGAATAATAAAAAGTAAAGAAGATTCAGTAGGATCTTGACAGAGCAAAGGATTGGACTAGAAGACCTCCAGGGTCCCTTCCAACTCCGTTATTCCGTTATTGACCTGCTGTTGTCAGCACAGGAGAACAGCTGAAAAATTTTGCCTTGGAAAACATCCAACCTCCATTTCCCAACAATGGGAAATAGCACTCTTAACTCTGCGTGGCTTTATTTTGTCATGCCAGATGCAGAGATCTTTCTTAAACTGTGAGCACGGATATACAAGGGAGAGTGGCTTATTACAGTAATAGGTGGTATGTGTGTCTCCCATTCTTATTGCACAAAGTGCTCCTGACTTCATCAGCCCTCATCTGTATTCTCATCACTTGCAACCAAAATGGCTAGAATAAAAGAGAGCAGTCCCAGGTTTTCTATGGACTGGGGAGTGGAAAAAACAGAAATCCTCCCAGCTTCATTTACCGCAGAAGCAGCCACCGTGTCAACACAAGGCCCTTTGAGGGTGTTCAGGAGACATTTTCAAACCTGTGTTTTTGAATTTTTTTCTTCTTCTTTTTAATCCTTTGAATTATTGACTCAGCTTAGCCAGAGCTCAACAGAGCCTACTTTGCATTCCCGGCACAGACGCGCAACTGGAAAGTGAGCTGACAATACGCAAGCTTTATTTACAAAGAGTTGAGTCAGGAATAAGGGTCTCCTCTTACTCAGTCGGTGTGTGTGTGTGTGTGTGTGTGTGTGTGTGTGTGTGTCCTAGTGCCATTGTTTGAAGAAGATCCATTACCCTTAGAGAGATAAAGGGCGCTTGGGAAAAAAAAAGTCTGATTTTCAAAACTGAACACTAAGCAAGGAAATCATTATCATTATTGTTATCTCTAACATCCATTATCATACAACAGAATCAAAGGGCTGGGAGGGATCTTGGAGGTCTTCTAGTCTAATCCCCTGCCCATGTCCAAGACAGAAGTCCTTATAGTAACATCCCAGACAAATAATTGCCCAATCTTTTCTTGAAAACCATCTGTCAAATCTGTGTATCTACCATTCTTCAATGGAAGAAGAAGAGGGGGGGATTTGATGTAACCTGATGTAATATCTTAAATCTTGTACTGAACCTGTATAACTTGCACATGATATACAACTTGGGGCTGGAGCCCTGATGCCTGGAAACTTGTCACTTCTTGGAGAGATAGCAAGAGGAGAAGGGGCCAAAAAAATTTCAGCTCCACAACAAGAAACTTCCTGGGAAACTTTTCTCAACTACGTTCTCATGACAAAAAAAAAAAAAAAAAGGGNAAAAAAAAAAAAAAAAAAGGAGGGGGGTTAACATGTTGCTTCTTTGTATTGATGAAATCCACATCAAACTAAGGGTAGGGGTTCTAACTCCCTTTATCTATGCTGCATGCCTGGAGGCATATTAGACCTTGCTTTGACTATTACCAGGATAACTTCCTTTTCAAGAAAGAATTCTTTTTGAAATATCCAGCTTTCAGAAGTTCATTCTTATCGAGAGTCTGGGCCTTACACCATCAGTGATGGAACACCCATAACTCCAGGAGCTATTCCATTGATTAATCATTCTCATTGTCAGGAAATTCCTCCTTAATTTCCTGGTTGGATCTTCCTCTGACAAGCTTTTACCCATCGTTTCTTATTCCTGCCCTTAGTTGCTATGACAAATAAACCGAAGCCCTCTTCCCTGCGGCAGACCTTGAAGAACTGGAAGATGCTGTCATATCATCCCAAGTCCTTCTCTTTGTTAGACTTGACATGCCTAGTTTCCTAAATGGTCAAATGGTTTAACTTTCAGACCTCTAAACATCTTAGTTGCTCCTCTCTTTTTCTAGGGCCTCATCATCTTTTTTGTACTATGGGGATTGGTGGCCAGAATTGATCTAGTATATTCCAAATGTGGATCTTGAATTAGAATTAGAATTCTTTATTGGCCAGGTGTGATTGGACACACAAGGAATTTGTCTTGGTGCAAATGCTCTCAGTGTACGTAAAAGAAAAGATACATTCATCAAGAGTCAAGAATTATCAGGTGCAACACTTAGTAATAGTCATGGGGTACAATAAGCAATCAAATCATACTAGGGAACAGTCAATATAGATCGAATTAGAGTTTCTACTTGAAACTTGTTCTGCTTCCTTTGAACTATTTTAAATATACTACTGGGGAATCAATCAATCCTTACATTTCAATCCCAAAAGTGTGTTTTTTTAAAAAGGCAACTGGAGTTTCTTGTGTTCCTTTGAAGATGTTTTGCTTCTCATCTCACAGATAAACCTCCAACTGGCCTCAACATCTCTCTGAAAAAATGCAAATGACCAGCTGTCTGCAAGGAATATAAATCCTTCCATTCCCCACCATCCAGTCAGAGCTGAAGAAGCTTCTTGAATGAGAAGTGAAAAGTCTTCAAAGAAAAAACAACAGAAAGTGCAGTTGTCTCTTGAAAAAAAAAAGCAACTTTGGGAGAACATGACCTGGATGATTGAGAATCTCCATAGATGTTTACATTTCAATGTTTGTGAAATTTGTTACCAACTCAAGGATGCCTTCAGCCTTTCACACACAAGACATCCTGCAAGCCTGAATCAAAACACCTGTGGCTTTCATTGATATCCACTTGAGTAACCATCCAATTCTCATCAAAATTTGATTTGATGTTTTAGAGGTCAAGCATACAAAGGACAATCCTGTCTTCAAAGATATCCTGTGTCAGGGCTTTGAAAAATCCATCCCCATTCAAATGATAAGTCTCTAGCCGCATCTCTCAGAGTATTAAAAAAAAAAAGATTTATTAGGCGTGACCATGTCGGCGTTACCTGGGTGCAGCTGACACTAAGATACATCATTCATTTCCTCCTTAACTCTGGTCTTTTCCCTACTCCCTGGATATATATTCTCCAATGGGATACATCCATAGCCAAGAGTCATCAATCATGATCTCCAGTAATAATCTTGCATGCCAACAGCTTCGGCTGTCTAGCAATTATCTGAAGCATTTAAAGAATGCACTACTTTCCCCACTCCCTTTCTACTGGCTACTAAAAAGATCAAAGAAGTATTTTTAGTTGACATCCTGTATTTGAAGGACTCTTCAAACATAGTTCTCAAAGACGAAAAGATATGTTAAAATTGGCCAGTACAGGTATCCTTGACTTACAATCACAACTGAGACCAAAATTTATGTTGCTAAGCGAGATAGTTGTTAAATGAGTTTTGCCCGATTTTACAACCCTTCTTGCCATAGTTGTTAAGTGAATCACTGTAGCTGTTAAGTTAGTAACACGGATGTTAAGTGAATCTGACTTGACTTTGCTTAACAGAAGCAGAAGTGGTATTCAGCAGGTTCTGAACAGTTCTGGAGAACCAGTAGTGGAAATTCTGAGTAGTTCGGAGAACCAGCAAATACCGCCTCTGACTGGAGATTTTACATTTTCCTTCCCCTACCACACCCACCAAGCTACACCCACAGAACCGGTAGTAAAAAAATTTTGAATCCCAACATAGATCAGAAGGTAACAAAAGCTGATCACATGACCCTGGGACATGGCAACTGTCGTACATATGAGTCAGTTGCTAAGCATCTGAATTTTGATTATGTTACCATGGAGATGGCGTAACGGCCATAGGAAAAATGGTCATAAGTCACTTTTTTCAGGGCACTTGTAACTTTGAGCAGTCGCTTATCAAACTGTTGTAAATCAAGGATTACCTGTAACAAAAGAAGATTGAGGCCACTTCAAGACAACTTGCTTTTCTATTACCTAAACCTTTTGGCCTTGAAATTTTAAATGAAGCAGATTTAAATAATCATTTTGACTATACAAGTTCATCAGAAAATGATATTTTTCAGGACACTTATTTATTTCCATTTTTATGGTAATGCATCTCATTTGTGTGGTTCTGGACAGCTTTCAGGTCCATAAATTGCACTAACCAGCCTTTTAAATAAACCACAACTAAGTTCCCCACCATATGCCAAGCCACAGAAGGCAGCTTCCAAATCATAATGAACACGCAAAATCAAAACAACAAATGTTGTTTAATAGAAGCTGATATGATATCTTACTGGCTTAAGAAAAAGTAATAAATTTATCTGAACAAGGGAAGTTGCTGATAACTCATTTCAGTAATGTTCTTTTTTCTACCCAGCCTCCAGATGGTTCCAACATTTAGTAGATAAATTAATCAGATTTTTAAACAAGAAAGATAACAACTAACTGAAACTAATAATTTAAGATGAGAGAAACAGTGCAGAGAGGAAAGAAAAAAAGGATTATAAAAAATGTCTTTCTTTTTTTTTTACAAATTGACCTTTTACTCTTAAGGTTATAATATAACTTTCATTGTGGGGTGCTTGGTACTCTCTGTGCTTGGCAGTTTTCTTGGAGATGTTTCATTACCAAACTAGGTATCATCATCAGTGCTAGAAGGAAGTGGAATTTGCTGATGAGGTTACCTAGTTTGGTAATGAAACATCTGGAAGAAAATCACCAGGCTCAGTTCAACCCTCAACTACAGAGATTTTGTTCTATTTCTGGAACTGTTCTCTTCCACATTGAACAATGAATATTTGCTTTTTCATGAATCCATATGCTTGGAGTTCACCCATAACCCATCAGAATTTTTGCTTTCTGTCCAAGAAATAAATTTTTTTCTATTTTTTTTTTGTTTCCTAAGTGAGTGTTTAGGATTTCTTTACTGCCATTAAATAAGAGATTCCTTGTTCTTTCCCTTCAATTCTGGATGAAATACAATCTGTGTTCCCAAAAACACACACACAAACACAAACACTTCCTCCATAATGATCTATTTTCCAGGGCAGAAGCCCATTTATGATAAAGAACTTTAGAATATTTTTTTAGAATAACAGTTGGAAGGGACCTTGGAGGTCTTCTAGTCCAACCCCCTGCTTAGGCAGGAAACCCTGTACTACTTCAGACAAATGGTTATCCAATCTCTTCTTAAAAACTTCCAGTGTTGCATCATCCACAATTTCTGGAGGCAAGTTGTTCCACTGATTAATTTTCTCACTATCAGGAAATTTCTCTTTAGTTCTAGGTTGCTTCTCTCCTTGATTAGTTTCCACCCATTGCTTCTTGTCCTGCCTTCAGGTGCTTTGGAGAATAGCTTGATTCCCTCTTCTCTGTGGCAGCCTCTGAGATATTGGAACATTGCCATCATGTCACTCCTAGTCCTTCTTTCCATCAAACTAGACCTACCCAGTAACTGCTCTTTATATGTTTTAGCCTCCAGTCCAGGGGTGGGCTTTAAAAGTTTCAGCAACAGGTTCTCTGCCCAGTTGCTGGGTAGGTGTGGCCATGGTGGGCATGGCCTACTGGAACTTCTGAGAGGCCCATTTTTTGCCTTCCCCAGGGTCTGGAGGTTTTCCTTGAGCCTCTGGGATGGCAAAAACTGACTCCCTTGGGCTCTGGAGGCCCCCTGGAGGATGGAAACAGGCCCATTTCCAGACTTCTGGAACTTCTGGGAGGTCAACTTTTCCCCCTCCCTGAGCCTCTGCGCAGGCCCTGTACTTACCTGGTATCCAAAACAGGCCATGTGGAGACTCCTGGGAGGGGCGGGATGGGGTGGACGGGGCCAGCCAGAGGTGCGATTTGGTGGTTCACCAAACCAGCCATAACGTTAGCAACGGGTTCGCCCAGGTTCAGGCGGACCTGTTGCTAACCTTATGGCTGGTTTGGTGAACTGCCAAATCTCACCTCTGGCTGGCCCTGTCCAGAATACCCAGAGATGGTATTCAGCAGCTTCTGACTAGTTCTGGAGAACTGGTAGAGGAAATTTTGACTAGTTCAGACAACCGGCAAATACCACCTCTGACTGGAGATTTTACAGTATCCTTCCCCTGCCATGCCCACCAAGCCACACTCACAGAATCGGTAGTAAAAAAATTTGAATCTCACCATTGAGCCCACCCCTGCTCCAGTCCCCTAATCATCTTTGTTGCTCTTCTCCGCACTCTTCCTAGAAGCTCTATGTAACTGACTGTGTAGGCAGACATGCCATTTTTGTACGGAATGGAGGCCACAGAAGTTGGAGGGAAGTCAAGGCAAACATCTCTTCCACTGATATCCGTTGTACTGTCTGTGCAGTTTGCCACATGCAACCCACTTCAGACCAGCTGCTTGGAACTGGTCATTCTGTACTTGCCAAAAATCTCACAGCTGCTGCAGGAACCTGCCAGGCTGTCGGGCAACGATAAGCATTCATTGCCAAGCACAGAGGATCAATTAGATTTTATGCTGCAGCTGTCTACAGTTGTCTCCTATCTTACAGCCCAATGTTTCCCAACCTTGGCAACTTTAAGATGTGTGGACTTCAACTCCCAGAGTTCACGAGCCAGCCATGCTGGCTGGGAAATTATGGGAGTTGTAGGCCATCCATCTAAAAGTTGCCAAAATTGAAAAAACATTGCTATTCCATGATAAATGCATTGCATTCTTTTTAAACTTCAAAAATTATCTTCTTTGTGTCCTATTTTGCATGCAAATTAGTCCAGCGTGCAAAACGTAGTCACTGAACTGGTAGTAATACTGGTTGAATCCCACTCCTGCTTTATAGAATGGTAATATTGTTTTTGCACAAATAAGTCTGATGTTCTCCCATAAGGCATCAACTACCTATTTTTCTTCCTGCAAAGTATTACTGAATACTTCATTTACCGGAGGGCCTGGGGGCCCAGGAAGTCCTGGGACATCAGATGTGCAGCTGCAGGAAGGAAGCAAACTAGGACAAGTTTCTTCATCCCTCTGAAATAAGAAATTAAAAAAAGAGAACAAAGTGACTCTTACTGCACAAAGACAAATGCTCTATTGTGGGACACAACAATTTGGTCCTCTCCTTTTGCTTCTTTTTGCCTGTCCACCTTCAGCTGTTTAGGAAGCAGCCCATATTGGTTCTTTGCAGTGGTGATATTCTACCGGTTCAGCCCGGTTCGCATGAACCGGCAGTAAAAAATGTTACCATTTGGCTGAACCGGTAGTAAAAAAACTGGGATTTCTTTTGTTTTTTTCCTCCCAACGATCAGCTGTTCTGATGATCAACTGCACTGAGATCTCCCTGTGCTTTGCCCAGGAGGCTTCCCTGAGGCCCCGCCATGCACTCCGTTTTTGGCCTCCTGGGCCTCAGGGAAGTCTACTGGGAGCCAAAACGGCCTCCCCGAGGAGGCTTCCCTGAGGCCCAGGAGACAAAAAACAACAACAATAATAATGGAGTGTAGAGGGTAGTGCTGCAAAAAAGAAGCCACACCCACCTGGTCACATGGCCTTGCCCACCTAGCAATGCCTACAGAACTGGTAGTAAAAATATTTGCATCCCAACCCTGGTTCTTTGAAGGAACGCTCAGCTCTCAAAGGCCATTTGAAGATCTAGTAGTAATTGTACTTTTTAAGAAGTTCACCTAGTGAACCAAATTAACTTACTTCTTTCTCTCCATTCTTACCGAAGCTGGTATCTCACAACATCGGTCTTCCTCTGGCCAAGAAGTGCTGCACACAATTTGCAGTGACTGCAACTGAAGCTAGAAAGGACACAGAAAGAGAAGAAAGACATCAAAAAAGGTGGTTCTTTGTGTCCTGCAATGGATGAGGCAAAATGGTGTCATGTGGCTGCATTCCATTTTTGTAATGGTGTGTGGTAATGGCCTTGGCAGATGGAGGGAAGAGATGCTGCCTTGAGATAAGATGAGATAGGGTAGGTTAGGGTAGAACAGGATAAAACAAGATGGAATAGGATGATGAGACAGGTTGGGATGGGATGGGATGGGATAGGACAGGACAGGATAAGATGATAAGACAAGACAAGGTAGGATGGGATGGGATGTTGGGGTGGGATGTTGGGGTGGGATGATGGGATGGGATGGGGTAGGATCGGATAGGATGGGATAAGAGCATAAGACAAGACAAGATGGGATGGGATAGAATAGAATAGGATAACATGGGATGGGATAAGGTAGGATAGGATAGGATAGGATAGAATAGGATGATAAGACAAGACAAGACGGGATGGGATGGGATAGAATAGGATAGCATGGTATTGGGACGGGATGGGATGATGAGGGATTCAAGCCACCAAACTGCCAATCTTTATATCGACAAGCTCAGCTTCTTAGCCACTGAGCCACTGCGTCCTCAGATTCTTATCCAGCACCAATTTAAAACAGACTGTTACTTGACTAGATTCTTCCTGTAAGTTTATTTATTTATTTCTGTGAGCAATAAATCTTCTGTGCATCAGTCACCTTGATTCATTGTGCCTGAGAGAATAGAATAGAATAGAATAGAATAGAATAGAATAGAATAGAATGATTTATTGGCCAAGTGTGATTGGACACACAAGGAATTTATCTTCGGTGCATAAACTCTCAGTGTACATAAGAGAAAAGATACATTCATCAAGAGTCAAGAATCATCAGGTACAACACTTAATGATAGTCATAGGGTACAATAAATAATCAAGTCATACTAGGAAACAGTCAATATAAATTGTAAGGATGCAAGCGACAAAGTTACAGTCATAACTTTGTGGGATAACAAGTGGGAGGGGGTGGGTGATAAGGAGTGAGGTAAAGATTAATAATGGTAGTAATGCAGACTTTGTAAATAGTTGGACAGTGTTGAGGGAATTATTTGTTTAGCAGAGTGATGGAGTTTGGGGAAAAAACTGTCCTTGTGTCCAGTTGTGCATTTAACTACTTTTATTATTTCACTGTGTATTTTAAAGTTTAGGGTTATTTACTTCCGTGAGCCACTCAGAAAAGGCACAGAAATAAACAACATTAATAGATAAATGTATTTCAATGATGTCAATGGAGATTCACAATCATCCAGATCATGATTATACCAAAGATTGTCCAGGCAAATGGACTTTCTTGGTCTTTTTTCTTGAAGATGTTTCACTTCTTATCCAAGAAGTTTTTTCAGTTCTGGTTGAATATTTTGATTGTCCCATGAGGTTGGTGTTGAGTCTATCGACTCTTAGCAGCCACATAGAGTGGACCTTGTCCAGGACCTTGTCCAGGATGATCTATGCCCTATCTCAATTCTCAGGTCTTTCAACAATCATCATCATCATTTAATGATCCCATAATCCCTTGTGGGGTAGAGTCTGGGCAACTGAATGGAGCTATCAGAGTGGTAAATGGCCAGATGCCCTTCCTATCACCACTGCAGAGTTTTGTTCAGCTGATATATTCTCATAATGCCCAGAGAGAAATTTCTGCTTCTACCTAGGATCAAACTCAGATCTCAGAGCTAAGTCTTCACATCACGTATCAAAAGTTACAATAATTTGAGTCTGGTCATGATTGAGAATCCTGGACAGATTTTGTCTATGATCCATATTTTTTTTTCTTAGCTATCCATAGGATTCTCAAGGGTTTTCTCCATTACTAAAATTTAAAAGCATCAATATTCTTCTCAGCCTTTTCAAAGTCTATCTTTGGCTTCCAAAGAGTGCCATAGGGAATACCACTTTTTGCACAATTTTAATCTTTGTAGATATATAGACACATCACAGTATTTGAATATTGCTTCTGCAGTCTTTATGGCTGCTCCATCAGCAATAATCTGCAACATACAGTTAGTTCTTGACTTACAAGCATTCATTTAATGACTGTTTGAAGTTAGAACAACACTGAAAAAAATGAAATGACCATTTTTCACACTTATGATGGTTGCAGCATCCCGGAGTCAGTCGTGACCTTCTGACAAGCAAGGTCAATGGGGAAGCCAGGTTTGTTTAACAACAGTTGTTACTAACTTAACAACTGCAACGATTCACTTGATAACTGTGGCAAGCAAGGTCATAAAATGGAGCAAAACTCACCTGCTTAGTGATGGAATTTGAGGCTGAATTGTGATTCTAAGGGAAGGACTCTCTGTATGTAAATATTTGTGATATATATTTACATTTCTGATTATAGTTTGAGTCCTGTTATATTTAAGGCTTGTATTTGCTTTGTCAAACCACCCAGGAATACAGAAGTACAGAAAACAAATGCATTGTCATCCCACGAATGTTCCAAATATTATTGGATCAGTTCTCTGAAACATCATTTGAGCTTCATAATGATGGACAGAGAAGCACAGACTCTTAAAGGTGAGATTCTGTGCAGACCTGTGAGACTAGCATGGAATCCAAACTTTTGATGTGCATCAGTCAACTGTTTCATGCATTATACATACCTCCCATAACAAAAGCCTTTCTGGAGTGGGAGGAATATGTGACAAGTCTTCTGTAACACAGTAAGTCAACCAACAACATCAATTTTTAAAAAATCTGATTTTGTTTACTCCCCTACATGCTATCATTCTTGGGTCTTAGTAGCTAGCAAAATTGACAAAAATGAGGGCAATTTGCTGACAATGATGGCCAAGTGGTTAAGACACCAGGCTAGAAACCAGGAGATGGTGAATTCTAGTTCTACTTTAGGCATGGAAGCTGACTGGGTGACTTTGGGCCAATCACCAAGAGATGGTGAATTCTAACCCTGTCTTAGGCATGGAAGTTGGCTTTGTAACTTTGGGCCTGTCACTCTCTCTCAGCCCAATCCACTACACAGGATTTCTTTTGTGGGGAAAATAGGAAGAGAAAGGAATATTAGGCGTGTTCACATCCTTGAGTTATTTATATAAAAAAATAATGAAGTTAGAATTACAATCTGATAAATAAATTAATTCTTAGAAAGGACTGTGGGCTGGTCTACTCACACACCCACTTAAATAAATTAAGTTCATATTCAATGTCTATTCACTGGAATCCAGCTACCCAACATGGCATTTTAACATCTTTTCCATAACTCTTTCGTGTTTTTCTAAGAAAAAGTTTAGCTAGCATGCTGGAAAAGCACAGTCCCAGCCTCAAACAGAGTATGTATCTCCAATCATGTCTCAAGGCTCAGGGCCTTTCTTAAAATTAATACCGTAGGTATGCTGCATCTCAGAACTCTGTTTGTAAATCTGTCAGTAGACATTGCAAATCTTGGTGCTTTGATTGAGCAAATTTGACAGATTGAATCAGCCTGTCAGATTGAACAGACAAATAGATTTGATGCATCAAATTGGATTAAGTAACATGAACAGATCCAAGGACTGTTCCACCCAAATCCAACTGGATTTCACATCGATTCAACTTATTCAGTCAAGTTAATGCTCCCCTATTGAAATGTTTTAGATATTCAAATCAATTAGGCCTCATTTTCTAAATGAATTGAATCAAATCTGATTTAAACAAATCTAGCGGCCTTTTAAAAAAAACTTCTTTTGCTGTGATGGCCAAATGGTTTTCTTTGATTAGAGAAAACTATGATCTATAGCTGTGATGGCAAACCTATGGCATGCGTGCCACAGGTGGCATGCAGAGCTATTTGTGCCAGCATGCAAGCCTCAGGCAAACTTACCTCACTGTGCATGTGCACGCCTCACATCACTGCGCATATGCATGCCTCACAGCTGATTTTCGGCCAGTTTGAAGCCTTTTTCAGTCTCCCAGAGGCTTGAGGAAAGCCTCCGCAGGCTTTGCAGGCCAAATAATAGACCCGTTTCATCACTTCCTGTATTTCCGGAAATATGGAAGTGATGAAATGGACTATTATTCGTCCTGCAGAGCCCACAGAGACTTTTATCAAGCCTCTAGGAGCCTGAAGAAGGCCTCAAACCATCCAAATCAGAAGAGAGGCACAGTGCAGGTAAGGGGGCGGTGGGGGAGATTGCACATGCATGCTCAGGGGGCATGGGGGGCGCATTGCCTTCTGGCAATGGAGCCCAAAAGGTTAGCCACCAGTGATCTTTAGTTTTGATGACTAGACAGGAAAGATTACAGAAGGAAGAGAGACATGATGTACCTTTAGAGAAAGATGCAAATTTATAAGTGTATTTATTTGCTGTGAAGAAGATTAGAACCTATTTCTTTGGGACTTTTTTCTTACTTTTCTATTTTTATTTTATTTTTCTTTCTTGTACTTTCAACTTTCTCTTTAGAAAGCTGATTTTTTTCTTTCTTAGTGTGATTTCATTTTCATGTTCTTTTTAAATACTTTTAATATTTTTTAAAAAAAGACCTTTAAGTGGGTTTGCTGTGGTGATATTGAGCATCATTAGAGCCAAATGAACTCCAAATGAAGCCAGCAAAGCACCATGTTTTGTTTTGTTTTTGCCAAACATGTTTTGTGACTGACCACATCTACCCATGGCAACCAGTTCATAAAAATACTGATACTATGTTGTTATATGTTCTATAATATAAAATGTCAAAACTGCCTGCCAACTCCAAAAGGCATGGGATTTCTGCATTAAACCAATTTTAGATCTTCTTCTTCTTCTTCTTCTTCTTCTTCTTCTTCTTCTTCTTCTTCTTCTTCTTCTTCTTCATCTTCTTCTTCATCTTCTCTTCTTCATGTCTTCTTCTTCTTCTTCTCTCTTTCTTCTTCTTCTTCATCTCTTCTTCTTTCATGGTCTCTCTTCTTCTTACTTTTCTTCTTTCTTTTCTTCTTTCTTCTTCTTTCTTTTTTTTCTTTCTCTCTTCTTTTTCTTCCCTCTCTCTTCTCCTCCTCCTCTCCTCTCTCGTTGACATGGGTCAGCCTTTTGTTTTCACAGTTGACAATCATCGATCATCTTCTAAAGCTCTTGAGAATAATTTCTGTTTTCTATCTCTTCAATGTAGAAATTTTGGGGGAGATTGTGGTGATTGAGGATGCTCCTGAGAAGCAAGACGGGAGAGTTTGGGCACTGAAGCTTTTCCCAGAGAGAGTTATATTTAAGAGACTAAGTCCTGAGATCAAGGATGGGCTGCTGGGGGGTTCAGAGGATTTAGGAGATCCTCTAGCTAAGATTCTGCAACATGTTCAGAGGACACCAATCCATTCCTGGCTAGCCCGTTCACCTCCCTTCCTCCCGGAGTCTCAAGTGGCCATTTTGGATGCGTTTAAGTGCAGAGCAGTGTGAAGTCGAAAAATGGGCCGTCCCAGAAGTTTGGGAAGGCCGGAAATGGGCCTGTTTTCTGGCTTCCAGAGAGCCGGCGAGCTGAGGCCTGTTTCACTGCAGGGGTGGGATTCAATATTTTTTACTCCTGATTCTGTGGATGTGGCTAGGTGGGCATGGTCCATGGTGACTGGATTGGGTGTGGGGCTTTCTTTTTTTGCGCAGTACGCATGTTTTGTTTCGAAAACCGACACGAGTAGACCGGAGTTCCAATAAAAGGTTTTATTCGAACGTGTCAGAATAGGAACAGTTTGGCTGTAGCCGCACCAAGCCTTTTATACAGGCTTGGCCGTGCTTGCTTTCAGCCTAGGCAAATTTTCTTTAAACTTGGCCGCCTTTCGCAGCTCTTTGGATTGGTTTCCTAGTGAACCACATCCACTTCCTACATTTTTGAACCAATCAGAAAAGTAGCAGGATTAAACACTTTGCAAATATAGAAACCTCCTCTTAGTTTGTCTACGTGGTTAGTAGTCACGCAGGTTAGGAGGGGCTTTTCCGACCCGGATCTGAACTTGCGCGGTTCATTCCTCGTGAAGATTCGACCGTTCGGATGCGGGCTGCTGTTTCTCTGATCTTCGCTCAGGAACGTCTGGAAGGGTAGTCGGCCATTTTGCGCCGCTGAGTTGCTTAGGCCGGGCGGTTTTCGGCCGTCCCACCTGTTTCCAATGGGGCAGGTTTGAGCTGGCCTGTGGCCCCTTTTCCGACGGGCTCTTCTTTGCACGAGTCTGCTTCAAACAGTGAGATCTTTTTTGCTCTTTTTGTTGGTATATCGTTTGTTTGTTATTAAAAGGTCTTTTATTATTTTCTCGCTGGTTCCCCCTCCCTGGTTTGAGGTTTATTTGTGTTTTCGGCGATTGGTTGTGTTGTGGGGGGGGGTGTTGCAGTTTCATTATTCGGCGATCGAAGCTGGTCTTGTGCCCTTACCACTCCTGCCATCGTCTACCGGTTAATGGTAGGACTTGGGGCTGTAAGTTTTGGGTATTGGTCCAGGTCCAAATGGTCGCGTTGAAAATTTTTCGCTGTATAGCCAGGTCGCCTAACTGAAAATTGTCTAAACTTTGTGGAGGAACCCGGGGGGTTTTTCTGGTTTAAAATCTGGGTGTAGTCTGTCAAGGTGTGAAGCGTAATTTTCGTTCCATAAGTAATTCCGCTGGGGACTTGTTAGTGGACTGTACTGGGTGTTATATCTGGCAGTGTTTAGTAACGGGTTTACTTTTTGTTGGACATCGCCTATGTCCGATTCTGTCTGTCTTCCTTTGTAAATCGAACCATTCTCTCGCTCTGCCGTTTGTTGCGCGCGGATGGGACCGGCGCGGTTAGGGCATTCTGATACCTAGGAAGGCTAGGTATTGCTCAAATGGCAAGCTTCGTTAGTTGTGTCCATTGTCGAGACAGAAGTCTGTTGTAGAACCGTGGGTGGGAAAAAGTTTCGTCTAATTTTTTACCTAGCGTTTCCTGTTGTCGTTGATGCTGAGCTTCACTTCAAGCCATTTGAGTAGGCATCACGAAATCAGAAAGGTAGCCCGTTTGATTGACGAGCGCGAAGTTCCCTATATGGATTCTAGACCATGGTCCCTAGGGTTCCCCAGTCCCTAAGGGTGCTTGTGGGGGAGAATGTCTGATTTTCTGGCATTTATGACAAGAAGTTACCCAATACTTCTATGTCTTTGTCAATGCAGGCACACACATAGCTCTGGCAGGGCTTTTCCTTTTTGACATCCAGGGTGCCCCTCGTCAACATCCCTAGTATCTGGGCTGCAACTTGTTCTGGGATGACCACCCGATCTCCCACAGCAAACACCCTTTAGGGATAGATAGTTCAGTCTGTTCTATGGACCGGGAACGGTTTAAAGTTTTCACCGTTTTTTGGGCGGGTCTCCGGCCAGCTTTACCTACCCAGCCAGAAATAGGGCAGTCAATGAGTCCTTAGAGGTGGCTTTCTTTGCGACTCATTGGCGGAGATGGGTAGATGGGGCAGTCTCTATTTGCACGATGTCATCGTGGTGCCGGGTCTCCTCGGAAGTTGGTAGGGGTGCTCTGCTCAAAGCGTCCCGCATGGGAAATTTGTTTCCCTGGTCGATGCCGTCAGAGGTTATATAATAGGCTGGCGCGGACTCTGACCATTCTAGACTCCTTGGGTGACAGTATGTTAGGCGTCGCTTGTTTCGCCAAAATTCCCAACAATGGTTTTGTGGTCCGTTACAAATTTGAAAGCCCGCCCGTACAGATATTCATGGAAGCGTTTTACTCCAGCGACTTGCTAAGGGCTTCCCTGTCAGTTGACTGTCATTTCGTTCAGTCTTTGGATAGAGTCCTAGAATAGTATGGCGCGGGTGCTTCTCTGCATCAGGGATGTTGGTGGCTTAGGACGGCCCCTACTCCAAATGGTGAACGCGTCGGCAGGTCACTCTTAGAGCAGTGTGTTGCTAAATTGGATGGAACGTTTGTGGATGTTAGCAAACTTTTTTAATTTCTGGAAGCCTCTTTCTTTGCTACCAAGTCAGTTTGCTTTTTATCTAAAAGACGGTGTACGGTTCAGCTATAGTGGCTCTTGGTTTTGGCAGAAATAATGATAGAAATTAATAAGTCTAAAAAAGGCTTGTAGTTTGTCTTGTTTCTCGATTCAGGTGCTTCTTGTATTGCTTGACTTTTTCCTTATCTGTGGGGGTGGGCATGCCTCACCGTTCTATTGAGTAGCCCAAGAATTAACGCTTTTTTTCATTAGGCAGCATTTTTCCTTTTTTACTTTAAGGCAGAATTCCCTAAAATTTTGGGTAAGCACTTCTGTGAGTCTTTTTTTAGTTGGGTCCCTTCGTTCTGGCGCGAGATTAAGACGTGTCAAAATAGGGAATGCCCTTGTATACCATTAGAGGCGTTCCATCAGACTCTGAAAAACCGCCGGTGCCATGCTTATTCAAAATTGGAGTCGGTGGCATTGAATGCCCTTGTGTGTGACTATGGTTTGCGCTTTGCGGTCTCTGGTCCATGGAAGTTTGCTGATAGGCTTGTGCCAAAGTTCAGTTTAGCAAAAATTTTTCCTTTGCCAGGGAGTGAGCAAAATGCTGGGACTACTGCACTGGGTATGTGCTAGGTTGTAAGGCATGGTTCAGGGTTTGGCCTTTATGTCACCACAGATTCTAATGGACCGTCAGGTTTTATGGGGTGTAACAATAGGCGTTTCCCATTTTGGCGCAGGTCCAGTGGTTCTAATACCCCCTGGGCGTACTAGTTTGTCGAGTTGTTCCTCTATCTTTAGCCTTTAGTAAAAGGGAACTCGTCTGGCTTTTATTCTTGGGGGCTATCTGGGGATTCTAGGCTAAAGATGATAGGGTTTCCCCAATACATTGCCCAGCGAGCGTCGAAAACGTCTTCGGAATTCGCGATGAGGTCATCTTCCCAATTGGTGGTAAGTTACTCGATCGACCCCGGTCATCCGATGCCTAAGGGTGCGAACCATTCGATGCCCAGGAAGGCTTGGTCTGTCCCGGTCGACATGGTTAGCTGGCAGTTCTTTTGACAGTTGCTTTTATAAGTAATAAAAATTGTCCCATTGCCAATTAAGGGATCTGGTTTCCTGATAGTCTTTTAGAGTCAAAGTTGTTTTTGTAATTGTCTG
>BHFT01025862.1:0-18913 GCA_004320025.1 Laticauda laticaudata
ATGGAAAATTTGCTCGTCCGCTGTGTCCTTTTTACATACGTTTTGCATCCGTCGGCCAGTGTGACCTAGCCTTTAGGAAGGGAGTGAAATTGATTAAGTTTGCATTTCAATCCAAATGTATTTAGCCTTATATTTTAAAAGTGATATAAACAAAATATACTTTTTTTACCCTCCATGATGTTAAAATCTTATCTCCTGCAGTCTAACATTAAAATTTTATATCTCAAATGTTTTTGTCTGTGGCAGATATAATTGATTGGTGCAATACTAGTAACTTTGTTATGCATGGATACATAATGTGCGGTCCTTGGTACTCTCAGAATTTGGATGTTTTCTTGCAACAGACGTTTCATTACTAAACTAGGGAACATCATCAGTGCTGTTGGTGTTGGTAATATTACTTAGTCTGATAGTAGAATAATTGAAAAAAATGAAGTACAGATAAATCGACTTTGAACTTTCGAAAGTTCAGTTAGTGGCTTTCCAAAATTACAACACACTGAAAAAAGTGACTTATGTTTTTCACACTTATAACCATTGCATTATCCCCATGGGCACATGATCAAAATTCAGATGCTTGGTAACTGACTCGTATTTATGATGGCTACAATTTTCTGGGGTCATGTGATCACTTTTTGCTACCTGCTGAGCAAAATCAATGGGGAAGCCAGATTCATTTAACATTCACGTTACTAACTTAATAATGCAGTGATTGACTTAAAAAGTGTAGCAAGAAAGATTGTAAAATGGGGCAAAATTCACTTAATGAATGTCTCATTTAGAAATTTGCGGCTCTATTGTGGTTGCAAACCAAGGACTATCTATTTAAGATGGCAAATTCTGCAAAAATCTGTGTTATGTTTGAAGAAATTCTTCCCCAGCCACACTAAGGGTGCATCAAGTTATCACAATAACAGAGTAATAGAGTTGGAAGGGACCTTGAGATCTTCTAGCGATCCGTTGCTGCAGGCCAGAAACATTGTACTATTTCAGAGAAATGTTGTCCATGCTTTTCTTAATACAGACTTCTGCGTATTGAAGCATGCCACAGCTTCTGGAGGCAAATTGTTCCAAGCTGATTACTGTCAGGAGAAATTTATCCTGAGTTCTAGGTGGTTGCTCTGCCTCTGATTAGTTGTTCCCACCTACATGTGCTTCTATGGTTCTGTGCCCTTGCAGGTGCTTTGGAAATAGCTTGACTGCCCTCATTCTCTGTATGGCAGGTAATACCTCTAGAGACAATTGGTATATATGATCAGTCCATAGTCACTCGAGCCTTCTTTCTTAAACTAGGACATATCCAAGTTACAGGCGGAACTGTTGACCTTATACAATTTTAGTCTACGCAGTCCCTAATCATGGGCTCGTTGCGCTTCTCTCAATAGCTTTCTTAAGAAGTCTCAAAAGTATATTTTTTACATACATGGTGACCATAAACCGAATGCAAGTATCCCAAGTGTGGGCCTTACCAAGGCATTATAGTTATTAAGATTTCAATGTGATCTTTGATTCTAATTCCTCCATATAAATGCACGACCGGTTGGCAGAGAGTTATTCTAAACATGTTTTTTAAAACAGAAATCTGATACTCGATTCTATTGATAGATTTGCTATAAAAAAAAAAAAGGTGAGGAGACCCAGATAAATATTAATGTGACAGATTTGCATGTAAGAGAAAGCTGACAGAATTACCAATCGTTTTTAAGTTGCTGCATCAGAATAGTACAGTTAGTTTGTGGAAATGTAGCTATTTTTAGTTTTCCTCTCCTTTTCCCATCAGGTTGAGACAAAAGAAAGAACAAGGAAGCTACGCCCTCTCCCTTGTCTATGGAAAGACTGTTTATCACTATCGAATAGGACAAGGAAAATCAGGGAAATACTCTGTTGAAGAAGGAACCAAATTTGATACGCTGTGGCAGGTGAGATTGTAGTGAAGACTGAGTGGTTTGCTTGTTTGTTTGCTTATTTATAACCTACCTTATCACCAAGTTGGTGAACATATCCAACCAGGGATCGGATTCTACTGGTTCAGACCGGTTTGGGTGAGCCCNATATCCAACCAGGGATCGGATTCTACTGGTTCAGACCGGTTTGGGTGAGCCCCTTGTTCCAAAGATCAGCTGGTAGTGTTGAGATGTAGGCCCACCCAGCGGTGTGTTTCAAAAAAAATTTACCACCAGTTTGGTGGGCGTGGCTTGATAGGCATGCTTTGCGCATGTGCCAAATGTGCACTTTGCACAGGTGCAGAGGCTTTCTGACTCATCTCCTGCAATCCTACACTCTCCCTGTTGCTTCAGCAATTGACACACAGCAATATGTTGTGCTGCGCAAAGCAGCTGCGCTTCAAAAACAGGACATGAAGGTTAGTATGGGAGCCCAGGTGGATGGGTGGCCAAACAGCACAACGTCGGAGAGAACTGGTTCAGTCTCCATTGCTCATTGGCGCTACCAGCTTGGCAGAACCGGGTCGAACCGGTAGAATACCACCATGGACCCGTCTGCCTGTCCCTGCTCTTTCCTGTGCTTTATTATCTTTTGTTAGAGCACAGCTGATTCTTGTGGCAGAGTGGTTTGCTGCGCCTCAGCTGTTTTATTCACAGGGACTGCAGTAGAAGGTATTTGTGTTTTTTTTAATGCAAAGCACACACAAAGCGCACAATCACCGAACTGGTTTGGATACTGGTGGAATCCCATCCCTGAATCCAACATACCTTCCTCTTCCTATTTTCCCCATAACAATAATCCTATGTGGTGAATTGGGCTGAGAGAAGGTGACTGGTCCAAAGTCATTCAGCTGGCTTTCATGGTTAAGGCAGAACTCGAACTCACAGTCTCCCACTTTCTAGCCTGGTTGCTGTATTGGCTCTTTGGTTGGTAAGTGGAAAAAACTTACCAACATAAGTGTTTTCTTTAGTTGATAAGTTTCTGTTTGCATCTCTTTGTTTTTCATACTTACAACCATTGCAGCATTCCCACAGTCACATGATCAAAATTCGGATGCTTGGCAACTGGTTCATATTTCTCATTGTTACAATGTCCCAGGGTGATCATGTATTCACCTTTTGTGACCTTCTGATGGGCAAAGTCAATGGGAAAGATATTAACCATATTGCTAATGTTAGAACTGCAGTGATTCACTCAACCAGGATGGCAAGAAAGGTCATAAAATAAGACAAACCTGACTTAACAACTGTCTTGTTTAGCAACAGCAATTTGGGGGTGATAAGTCGAGGATTATCTGTATTGACCAAATGAAACCCAGGAAGGGCAGCACTGCTACAATAAGTACTGTAAAATGTATTTCTCACTTTTTCATGTATCTTTTTGAGATGTTTAATTTCCCTCCCACTTTCTCCGAGGGATGCAAGAAAATAGGGATGCCAAAAAGGCCATTAAACTAAAAACCTTAATTGTTCATTTATTTTCTAGCCTTCTTGACTTGGTTGTCTTTAGTAAAGTTACAAACCAGCATTTTCATTTCCTGCATTGGGTGAGGAGAGACACCTTTCTCCTTCTGTCCTGGCCACTTTTTAGAGAGGCATGATTGAGAATGTTTTAACAAACTGCATTCCTTTTGGATGGCAGCAGTGCCTCAGATAGAAAGGTCCATACAAAGTGGTAAGGACAGCTGAGAAGATTATAGGAAGCTCGCTTCCTGTCATTCAAAGATACCGCTTCTAAGGGCTATTGCTTACACTCAAAGCTTGTCAGAGAGTCCCACACATCCCTGCTTTCTTGTTGCTTCACCTTCTGGGAGGAGGTTTTGTAATTATTGGCGGCAGGACTGCCAGTGCTGAAAACGGCTTTGTTCTTGTGTTCATCGCAGGATTCTTTTTTTCCCTGCCATAGCATTATGTTATACATTTCAATAGACTGTTATGTTTCTCTGTGTCATATATGTATGGCGGGTTATATAATGATAAGCTTAATGCCATTAAAAATGCATTAATGCATTAAATGCATTAGATGCTTTATGTTCCATAGGTTAATGCTTAATGGCCCCACGAGCTGTATCTGCAACAACTTGGTAGCGAGGCCTTTGGGAGCGCATGAGAATTCGGGTGCAGGATGCCAGTGCAAGGCTCTCACACTTGAATGCTCTCAAATGGTCTGATGTTTGCCAATGCCGCGTATGGGTTGTGTGAGAAAATATATGCTGAGAACTCTCGGAAAACTTTTGGCTCAGGAGTGTCTCACAATGTCTTTCTCCAGCCACTCGCCTTGCCCGTCTGGGACAGCCTGTTATTGAAGATCCCTTCTCTTCGACGGGTGAGCATCTGGGGTGATATCAGGGCTTCATAGGCAACAATATAGGTTCAGAGGGAGTTAATGGTGTGTCTTATTCCCCCTACCGTGCACTACATCCTCATGCCATTGGCGCCACCAATCCTGCATCTCCTGATTCCGTCGCTTTCCTTCGTTGTGTAGTGTTCTCTTTGGTCAGAGGGCTGTGGAATCTGGTAAGTTCACCCATGACTGAGGTTGTGTTTCCCAGCTCCTCCTTGTGTAGGTGTCACTCGGCGATTGGTTATACCTGGCTCGATCTGAGTGTGCTGAAACGCTCGATTGTCTCTGAACGACAATCATGTAACATATGAACTTAGTAAGTCACTGGCATAAGACCCTTAATGGCCGATAATGAGGAATGACTGTCTGTGAAGTAAGCATCCTTGTAGCTTTGGAATAAGTGTAAACACCTGATTGGCTGGAGGAAGCGTCACTCCTCGCAGGTACACATGCTTGCCATCTATGGTCTCTGCAACCGCTGTTGGGGAGAGTAAATCCCTTCATTGTCAGGTATCACTGGGCTTTCTGTCAAAACTCTTTTTCTCACGTCTCTTACTCTGAAGGAATAGGAGATTAGGGGCCCAACATTCGGAGGATGCCTGCCCTCAGGGTATTTCTTATCGATTCATGTGTCCTCTTTCGCCGGACCAGGTACTTATCGTCTTACTCATCTAAGTATAGTTCATTAAGAATGGTGTTCTGTAGTGCATTACCTCCCAGTCCTAATACATGATCTTTCGGTGTCTTCTGATGTTGGGTTCTCCCTTGAAGGCCAGGTGGGCGTTAGTGAGTGCAGTGCCACGATTGAGCCCAGGTCCAGGCCTGGGGCCGGAGCAAGGTAGGTGCTCTGCAGTTGGCAACCGGTGTGGACTCGGTGATGCGCTCCACAAACTTCGTCAAACAACATGTGCTGGAGGCATCCTCATGAAGTTCTGGAATGCACGAGGGGTCTTCGTTCCTCAGCTCCACCATCAGCTTGTTATACAGTCCATACTCTGCTCTTCTGGCAATCATCTTCGGACCCAGACACTTCTTGGACACCTCCTTTTCTTCGCGTTAGAACAGGTGAAAGAGCCTGGTCGTTGCTTCGCACTGTTGTAGAATGATGGTGGCTACCAAAAAGTGTGGTGTGATATCCATGGTGGAATGATTGGGATGTTGTGGTAAGAGCCAAGAGCAAGAGCAAGGCTGAAGGGGTTCATGCCCGCAGGGCTGCTGGACTGAAAGTGAATCCAGGTGATTTTCTCCCCTTTTTGTGATAGGAAATATAGGTTTTTCACTCGGTGTCCTTTTGCATCCTCTAGGCAATCCTGCAGACATCTAAATGTCTGAGATACATCCCCTCTGCAAATGTTTTTTTCCGTTTTAATGCTTTGTTGCGAGCTGCATCCGCTTTCATCCTTTCTCCGTCTGTGCTCACGTTGTGTCGTCTGTTCCGCGTCCATTTCGCTTCCTCCCTGTGTCCGTTTTCGCTAGAGCGTGGATGCGGCTGGGATGCACAGCGGATGCCTAGCGGATATAGCGGATGCGTAATGGATGATGACGGATGAGAAGCAGATGTTCCCCGTATTGTGCGTTTGCGCGAATCGCAGAGAAACGGAGCACGTTGGTATCATCGTTTTCGCTCAATAAGTTTAAATTGGTGTCAGCCTCAAAAACTTTGTTGGATTGCGGGGGCGGACGCACACTGTCAGGTGGACGGATCCTTGGACGGAGTAGAGGAGGATGAGAAATAAAACGGCACGTCAGTGAGTACAAGAGACGGAAAAGGCATCGGCGTTATTTATCCAACGGATGGCAAGTGTTTCTCTCCATTTTACATCCTCTTTCCATCCGTTGGTGCTGTGTGACAGGGGCTTTTGGAATTTAGAAGAATTATAGCTGTTATACATCAGATCTCCTCAGTAGGAGGACTGGCAGTGTCTGATTTGGGGCAGCTTTGGGACCCATCAAGTCAAAACTGTATCAGGATCTTCAGGAATTCAGATTTACCAGCTTTCTAGCTTTATCTGAAGATGCTGGGGACAGGGGCAAACCAATAAGAAGGGAATATTTGTAGCTCAAAATTGAACTGTGGGGTCCTTGCTACTCTATGATCCTTATTGTTTGCTTGCCAATATCTTATTATACCCAACAAGGTAACATCATCAGTGCTAGAAAGAAATGGGGCTTGCTCTCTGTTTATATACAAGTGGCTTGCTCTGTCAGCCATCAACAGGTACATAGAGATAAACATCTACATACCATACAAAAGAGATTATCAAAAAACCCAAAATGCTTGACACTCAGAGAAGCAGAGGTTGCCACTAACATTAACACTAGACCAACAATCAAATAGTAGGAACTTCATAAACATAGAACCCCACTCCCTTCTAGCACTGATGATCTTACCTAGTTGGGTAATGAAATGTCTGCAAGAAAACTACCACGCTCAGAAGCTCTAAGGGGCCCACAGTCCTCCAGTCCCTCTTCCCCTTCCTCTCTCCTCCTGTCATGCCCATGTTGGAGTCTGATTCCGAGGGAGAGGTGGAACCGCTGATAGGGAGTGGGAGTGTGGCTCTGGTGACTGTGGAGGAAACTGGGGAAGGCACAGTCCAGCTGGGCGTTCAGAGGAAGACGCAGGCCCACCCCCTCTTCATCCTAGGGCACGCAGGGAGGAACAGATAAGGGAGCAACATGGTTTATGCGGGAGAAAAAGGCCCTGATTCCCTTCATTAGCTGCAGCTGGAGAAACAGGATAAAGAGGGTGTTTGCACACAGAACCTTGCTGGAAGCAAAGTATGCATTATCTTTGTTTGTCAAGTCCTATCTGGGTTCTGGCATCCTCTCAACTGTGTGTGTTTCATTATCTTTTGAAGTCTGCAATCCCTTATCCTGTCTTGTCTCGTTAATTGCTGCAGCGTGGTTTGTGTTGGTTTTTATTTATAATTTATATGTACTTTTGGTTCAGACAAAATTTCTTCCCTTTAAAAACTGTTCTTGGGAGAGTGTTTTTTCCAGATGATCTATCGACCTGTAACCTCCGGTTCAACCTCCTTAATTTCCCTGAAATGGATGAAAACACTGAAACAACGAAAACACCTATGCCCTGCGTCATCACACCTCCCCTTCCCCATCCCACAAAACCCACTCCCTTCTCGCACTGATGGTGTTAACTAGTTGGGTAATTAAATGTCTGCAAGAAAACAATCAAGCTCAGAAAGCACCAAGGACACCACAGTCCTTTCCTCCTCCTCCTCCTCCTCTCTGCAAACCGCACTCCCTTATACCCCTGATGATGTTACCTAGTTGGGTAATGAAGCATCTGGAAGTAAACAGCCAAGCTCAGAGAGCACTAAAGACCCCACTGAATGTACTTGATCTGGACTATGTCTAACTCTTAAAATATTACCAGAGGTGATTGAGAAGGTGACACTTTCTTTTCTTGAATCCTCAGTAGCTGAAACAATTTTCTAAAGAATCACATTCTCTGGCTCTAATTTAAGGGAACTAAACTGTAAACAAGTCCTTCTCTGATGCCTAGCATTTACAGAACCTATGAAACTTATGAGAAATGGTTGCAGGAATTGAGTTTGACTAGCAGTGACATTCAAACAGAGATGTCCATAAAGAAGAGGAGTCAACCTATTCTCCAAAGCAAACTGCTTAGCTGTAAAGCATTGTGAAGTGGTATAAATGGTATATAAGTGCTATTGGGAAGGAAGGAAGGAAGGAAGAAAGGAAGGAAGAAAAGTTCTTTCCTTCTTTCCTTCTTTCCTTCTTTCCTTCCTTCCTTTAGTTCTTCTTTCTTCAACACCATCACGTCAGGATAGAATGCAGTATTGCAGGCTAATTCTGCCCACTGTCAAGAGTTTGATCCTCTCCAGCCTTAGGTTGACTTAGCCTTCCTGCCTTCCGAGGTTGGTAAAATGAGGATCCAGATTGTTTGGGGGGAGGGGGTGTAGGCTGACTCTGTAGTCTGCTTAGAGTGGGCTGGAAAGCACCATGAAGCAACATAGAATGCTAGAATGCTACTATTTCATGCCATAAGCTATCTACAGTCTCTTTGCACTGAGATTGTTAGCAAACAAATGTAATAAATAAATAAATAATAAATCCAGCCTGAACAGCTGGCTGATTGTTGCAATGAACCATAATAATTTATTTCAGCATTCAGAGGGGCTAGAAGCTTGGTAGGAGCTTCTAAGTGTTACTGCTTCCAACAACTTTCTTCTGACCACTTCTGCCTATGCAATCCTAATTTGCAATCAAGGTTTACACTCAAGATCAAGGGAGGTACTAATACCACTCTAGAATGCCATGGCAAGGCGTCTGGAGTACCGCATCCAGTTTTGGTTACCACACTAAAAAAAGGATGTTGAGCCTCTAGAAAAAGTGCAGAGAAAAGCAACCAGGATGATTAGTAGACTGGAGGCTAAAACATATGAAGAACGGTTGCAGGAACTGGGCCTGGCTAGTCTAGTGAAGAGAAGAGAAGGACCAGGGGAGACATGATAGCGGTCTTCCAATATTTGAGGGGCTGCCACAGGGAGGAAGGGGTCAAGCTATTTTCTAAAGCACCCAAAGGCCAGACAAGGAAAAAGGATGGAAACCGAAGGAGAGATTTAACCTGGAAATAAGGAGAAATTTCCAGACAGTGAGAACCACCAACCGATGGAACAGAAGTTGCCTTCGGAAGTTGTGGGAGCTTCATCCCTGGAAGCTTTCAAGAAGAGACTGGACTGCCATCTGTCAGAAATGGTGTGGGGTCTCCTGCTTGGGTGGGGGGTTGGACTAGATGACCTACAAGGTCCCTTCCAACTCTGTTACTCTGTCTCTGATTTGTCATCTCCCATCACTCCATGGAGGAAATGGGCAAGTTCATTTTTCGCTCCCTTTCTTTGGTCTTCAAAAGCCAACCCCTTGCCCCCATGAAAAAGTGGTGGAGTGATTTGCAGGCAACTCTGTTTTACTCTCCTTCTCCTCCCATCTCTCAGGAATGGTGAGTAAAGAGCAGCTCCATTGATTAACCATCTTGTGCTTTTTAAAGAGTACGGTGGGATGTATTTCCATAACTCCACATGGTAATCGATCAATACAGGGGTGGGGGGGGGGAAAGTGCTAGTTTCTTTGGAGCACAGGCTAACCTCTGAGAAGCCAATGTGAGATTAATTTTGGGGGTTGGCATTTGCTCACGGGTGCAATTTTGATCAGATGCAAATCACGGCAGGGAGCAGGATTTGCACAACGGGAATAAGAGCTCAAAATAAAACTGCCAGGGTGTGTTTTTCTCGGAGGGAGAAGCAAAAAAGGCTCAGAATAAGCTGTTCTAACACATCATGCATTGTGCGCTGGGAGTATATGTGTGTGTGTGTGTGTGTGTATTTCTCTGTGCATTGCCTTCAAGCAGATCCTGACCTTCTGTTTAGAACAGAATAACAGAGTTGGAAGAGACCTTGGAGATCTTCTAGTCCAACCCCCTCCCTGGGCAGGAAGCTCTACACCACTTCAGACAAATGGTTATCCAACATCTTTTTAAAAACTTCCAGTGTTGGAACATTCACAACTTCTGGAGGCAAGTTGTTCCACTGTCAGGAAATTTCTCCTTAGTTCTCAGTTGCTTCTCTCTGTGATTAGTTTCCATCCGTTGCTTCTTGTCCTGCCCTCAGGTGCTTTGGAGAATAGCTTGACTCCCTCTTCTTTGTGGCAGCCCCTGAGATATTGGAACACTGCTATCATGTCACCTCTGGTCCTTCTTTTCATTAGACTAGACATACCCAGTTCCTGCAACTGTCCAACCCCCTAATCTTCTTTGTTGCTCTTCTCTGCACTCTTTCTAGAGCTTCAACATCTTTTTTTACATAGTGATGACCAAAACTGGATGCAGGATTCCAAGTGTGGCCTTACCAAGGTGTTAACAGTTAAGTGATATTAACATTTCACATGATCTTGATTCTATCCCTCTGTTGATGTAGCTTAGAACTGTGTTAGCTTTTTGGGCAGCTGCTGCACAAGGCTGGCTCACATTTAAATGGTTGTCCACGAGGAAATCCCTCTCACAGTTACTACTATTGAGCAAGGTACCACCTATACTGTACCTGTGCATTTTGGGTTTTTTGCCCAAATGTAGAACCTGACGTTTTTCACCCTTGAATTTTATTTTGCTAGATAGGGCCCAAGGTTCAAGTCTGTCAAGATCCTTCCGTATCTTAAGCCTATCTTCTGGAATGTTGGCTTATTCCTTCTCTGTTACAGATATGTTTTCTTTACACTCTTTCAAATTCACTCTGGTCATTTTCCTTTGCACGTCAATGTTTTTTCTGAATGGGTTCCATCCGCCCACCCAGGGATAATTTTGTTTGATTTTTTTTTTTATTTTGACAACAAACATAAACCAACACAAACATAAAACAATAAATAAACCTTCTTTCAGTTGTACAGTGTGTCGGTTGGTACATACCTCTTGTGCATAATTAACAGTCTTTAAAGTTTAGATTAAAATTCATATTGTAAAAAACCTATCCATATCATGTTATCTTATTGTTAAATCATCATTAGACTTTAATTACAAATTTACTTCAACCTTCAAGCATTATAATTCTTTCCATAGTAATCAGTTATAATATAGTATATAATTTCATTGTATTATCTTTACTATTATGTTATCTTTATATTATATGTTCCATTTCTCTATTTTCCTGTCTAGCCATTGATAAAATAAGTCCCATATTTCATAATATTCTTTTCCTTCTTGCTCTCTAATTGCCAATGTCAATTTACTCATTTCTGCACATTCCATTATTTTCTTTATCACCTCCTCTTCTATCAGAATTTTTTCACTTTTCTAGTTTTTAGCAAATACAATTCTAGCTGCTGTTAAAACATTTGTTAATTTTTAATGCCTGCCTTTTACAGCTGGGTCCTCGACTTACGATGGTCGGTTTAGCGACCATTCAGAGCTGCAATGGTACTGAAAAACATGGCTTTTAGGATCATTTTTCACCGTTATGACCTTTGCAGAATCTCAACGATGATGGGATCAACATTTAGATGCTCTGCAACCTGCACACATTTATGACTGTTGCAACATCGCTCAGGGTCATGCGATGCCCCATTGCAAACTTCCGATGAACAAAGTCAACAGTCAGGGCTCCAGCATCCACCCCCATTCAAATCATGAGTCTCCAGCCACATCTCTCAGAGTTAAAAAAAGAACCAAGATTTATTATAAGTGAACATGTTGGCACTACCTGGGTGCAGCCGACTCTGAGACACATCATTCATTCCCCCCTTGACCCTGGTCTGCCCCCCACCTCCTGGATGTATATTCTCCAATGGGACACATTCATAGCTAAGAGTCATCAATCACACTCTCCAGTAATAATCTTGTGTGCCAGAAGCTTCGGCCGCCTAGCCATTATCTATGAAAGCATTTAAGGAAAGCACTACTCCCTCCCCTCCCTTTCTTCTGTCAACTCTTGAAAGACTGGAGAAATATTTTTGAGTTGACAACAATGGGGAAGCCAGGTTTACTTAACAACCGGGTTACTAATGGAAGAATGGTGGTGATTTGCTTAACAACCGTGGCAAGAAAAGTCGTAAAAGGGGGCAAAACTCACTTAACTGATGCCTTGCTTAACAACAGAAAATCTGGACTCTATTGTGGCCGTAATTTGAAGACTACCTATATTGTGTTTGTCATGCCCTGGGTAGAGTTGGACTCTGAGGGAGAGGAGGAACAGCTGACAGGGAGTAGAGATATGGCTCCGGAGGCTGTGGAGGAGGCTGGGGAAGGGCAGAGGCTGGCTGGGCAGTCAGAGGAAGAACCTGGCCCATCCCTTCTTCATCCTAGGGCATGCAGGGAGGAACAGAAAAGGAAACAACTTGGCTTGCGAAAGAAGTGGCCATGATCCCCTTGATTGGTTGCAGCTGGGGAGAACAGTGTGTAAGAGAGATGATTGCAACACAAGGTTGCCAGAAACAAAGTGCATGTTATTTTGGGCTGAAGTTATCTTGGCTGATGTCCTTCCAACAGACTGTGCCTTGTTATCTCCTTGAAATTGGTAATTACTTATCCTGGTCGGTTGTGGAAATTCCTTCACTGTAGTTTGTTTTGGTTTTTTATTTCACCTTTATTTGCTTATTAAGTTCGGACTGTATTGCTTTCTTTTGAAGACTATTTTTGAATAAGTTTTATCTCCAGCTGAGAATTATTGACAGTGGGGCCAAGTTGGAGGCATTAAAGAACATTTATTTACATTTTGGATTTTGTTACGTTTGTGTTACACTCCGGGTCACAGTGTTTTAGATCCACGCAGATACACATCCACAATAGCAGTGTTGTAAATGCTGCTTTAACTATAACCTATAACTCCTGCTTTTACAAGGCGAGTTTCTGCACCAGAGACAAATTCCTTCTGTGTTTGATCATACTTGGCCAAACATACTTGATCATACTTTGTTTTTATTCCGTTAAACAAAAGAACAGTAATCTTAACAAGAAGCACAAATTACAATCCTCTGAGCACACTGTGGCTTATTTCCAAGTAGAGGTCTGCACAGGTATTCCTCAATTTATGACCACAATTGAGTGCGGAATTTCTGTTGTTAAGTGAGACATTGGTTAAGTGCAATGGAAGGAAGGAATATAATGATATAGAGAAAAAGAAGGAATGTAAGAAGGAAGGATGGAAGGAAGATAGATGATTCAGAGAAAAGGAAGGAAGGAAAGAAGGAAGGAAGGAGGGAGGAATATAGATGATATAGAGAAAAGGAAGGAAGATAAGAAGGCAGGAAGGAAAAAAGGAAAGAAGGAAAATAATGATATAGAGAAAAAGAAGGAGAGAAAGAAGGAAGGATGGAAGGAAGATAGATGATATAGAGAAAAGGAAGGAAGGTAAGAAGGAAGGAAAAAGGAAGGTAAATAGGAAGGTAGGTAGTAGGTGCTAGAATTCTTTGGTGGCTTCCCAGCTCTGGAAAAACTATCTGCCAAGAGACATACACCTGAGATTTATTCCTGTACCTGTTTGCCCTTTCCAGCAGGTTTAAATTCCAAAATTCTATTTATATTTACAGTGTGATTTCATTTGGTACTGTCATTTTTGCTCTTTGAGTATTGGCCATCTAGCGTCATCTTTAATTGATTTTATTCTACTATTTAAATGTACTTTTGCTTGCACTGCCAGCTTTCACATGCCAATTTTCCTACAGAAGGTTTTTGCATTTGAGATACTGGCTGCAAAATGATTTTATCCTTCTGCTTGTCAGCCAGGTCTGGAAAACGTCTGATTTGCCGTAATTTACATGTCCTGAAATAGCTGAATAAATCCCGCGAATGACACGTGCAGCCGAGGATAAAGGATTCCACTCACTTAACGGCAAATCATATTCAAACTGTGGTGTATTTGCATTGTAAACAATTTGACTTACTTTATAGATTACCTGTCCTCCAATCTTTCAGGAAAATGGCAATTGGTGGAGATGATTACATGGTGTGGAATGCCAATGATGCTTTTCTAGTCTTTTTTTTTAATCAAATTGATTTTTTTCTTTTAAATTACATTTTCATGTTTCTTTTATGGTTGCACGCTATTGCAGCTGTAGAAAGCCATATTCTGCGAAATGGGTGGTTAGATAAATGTGACGAATAAATAAGTAAAATAAGGGAAGCTTGGCATGCTCCATGCTGCAATAACCTAAATACAACCGAAATAAAGAACAACCAAGATGATTATGGGACTGAAGGCTTGGTAAGACCACATCTAAAGTATTGCATTCAGTTTTGGTCACCACACTATAAAAAGGATGTTGAGACTCTAGAAAGAGTGCAGTCAAGAGCAAAAAGGATGATGAGGGGAGAGGAGACTAAAACATATGATGAACATTTGCAGGAACTGGCTAGTCTAGGGAAGAAAAGAACCAGGGGAGACATGACAGTCTTCCAATATTTGAGGGGCTGCCACAGAGAGGAGAGGGGTCAAGCTATTGTCTAAGGCCAGACAAAAAATAATGGATGGAAACTGAACAAGGAAAGATTTAACCTGGAAATAAGGAGACATTTTCTGACAGTGAGAGCAATGAACCAATGGAACAGAAGTTGCATTCAACAGTTGTGGCAGCTTAGTCACTGGAAGCTTTCAAGAAGAGACAGGGCTGCCATCTGTCAGAAATGGTGTACAATCTTCTGCTTGGGAGACGGGTTGGTCTAGATGACCTACAAGGTCCCTTCCAACTCTGTTCTTCGATTGTTATTATTAAAGGAGATGCAACTGAGAACTAAGAAGAAATTTCCTGACATTGAGAGCAATCAACCCAGGGAACAGAAGTTGCCTTCGGAAGTTGTGGGAACTTCAACACTGGAGGCTTTCAAGAAGAGATTGGACTGCAATTTGTCAGAAATGGTGTAGGGTCTCCTGCTTGTGGGGTGGATGGGTTGGACTAGATGACTTATAACGTCCCTTCCAACTCTGTTATTCCATTCCATTCTATTCTATTTTTTCTATTCCATTCATTCCATTCCTATTCTCTATTATATTCTCTATTCTATTCTATTCCTATTCTATTTTCTATTTTATCCCTATTCTATTCTATTCTATTCTATTCTATTCCATTCCATTCCTTCCTATTCTATTCTCTCTTCTCTTCTCTTCTTTTCTCTTCTTTTCTAGTCTATTCTATTCTAGTCTATTTTCTATTCTATTCCTATTCTATTCTACTCCATTCCATTCCATTCCATTCCTTTCCATTCCATTCTATTCTCTATTCTATTCCTATTGCTATTCTATTCATTATTCTATTCTATTCAGAATGAATGAATGAACAAATCCTGGACCTTAAAATGGACCTTAAAACCCAGCAACTTCCTTCCTTCCCTTTCAGCCTTCTGCCTTGAATTCACCTGTTTTATTCTTTTATTCTTCCTTCCTGACAATGCCTTTAAAACAGGTATCTCCCTCGTAGTTATTTATTCAACATACCAATTGATTTAAATCTAATCCAAGGTTATTTCCCCCCTCTCCCCAGTCCTTTGCATTAATTTTAAAGCAATAATAAGGAGCTTGAGAGGGCCAGAAAATCTTTTTCATAAGGAGTAGAAGTGGGGTGTGTGTGTGTGGAATAAAAGATTTTTTTTAGTTAGCTTAGATGGCAAAGGAAAGAAAGAGGAGAGATTTGGAGAAGGGCTTACTGTTTTTGAGACACACAATTGGGTTTCCTTTTCAAAATATGGATATAAACATGCAAATAAGGGTTTTATCTCTTCCCAGGCTCTTGCAGAGGTAGGCACAAAGCGAATATCCATGCAAATCATATTAAGAAGACACAGTTTGCAGAAATACAAACAAACAAACAGGCACCAAACCACCTCCCCCCACCCCACAGCCTTCAGTGTATGGTTAAGGGTCTTTGCAAACTTCCTCATGAAAATCCAGTTTTTTATCATTTCACCTGATCAGACTGGGATTTCAAAGAGTAAACACGTTCTCTCACAACTTTTTTTAGGAGGCAAGGATTGATACTCCTTACAGACAGTTGATCATTTGAATCCTTTTAGAGGGTCATTGAGGCCACTTGGAGGTTTATTTGTGTCTTCAGGGCCATCTGAGTGGTGCTCCTGGTTCCTGTAGCCTTGCAGTTTTTTTCCTCTGGAAATCTGTTCCTACTCCCACACCATTCCAAGAGTGTTCATCCTAAATTGTATAGCTAAAAGTCTGTAAAGATTCTCAGTCCTCCAGGTCCCAAAGATGTTTTTTTTTTTTTTCAGGAGGCAACTGGACTTTCTTGTTTTTTCTTTGAAGATATTTCACTTCTCAACAAGAAGCTTCTTCAGTTCTGACTGGATGGTGAAAGGGAAAGATTTCTACTCCTTTCAGACAGCTGGTCATTTGCATCCTTTTAGAGAATCGCTGAGGCCACTTGGAAGTTGATTTGCAGTAACAGAGCAAGTGGGTTTCTCCACACCCATTTGCACTAGTCAGATGACTCTGAGGACTCAGAGAAACCTCCAAGTTTGGGAAGTTCAAAATACATTAAAAGGCTGATCTTGAGACTTCAAATCCAGAACTAATTTCAGTTGTTGAAGTCCAGAACATGAGATGCTACATCCGGTTCTCCACAGACCAAGATTCACATTTATGCAAAGTGTTGAGAAGAGCAACAAAGATGATGTGGAGATTAGGCTAAAATATACAAAGAACAGTTGGAGGAACCGGGTATGTCTAGTCTAACAAAGAGAAGGATTAGGGGTGACAGGATGGTGATCTTCCAACATTTCAGGGGCTGCCACAAAGAAGAGGGAGTCAAGCTATTTTCCAAAGCACCTGAGGGTAGGACAAGAAGCAACAGTTGGAAACTTATCAAAGAAAGAAGCAACCTAGAACTAAAAAGAAACTTCCTGACAGTTAGAACAATTTAACCGGTGGAACAACTTGTCTCCAGAAGTTGTGAATTCTCCAGCACTGGAAGTTTTTAAGAAGAGATTGGACAATCATTTGTCTGAAATGGTATAGGGTTTCCTGCCTGAGCAGGGGGTTGGACTAGAAGACCTCCAAGGTCCCTTCCAAGTCCGTTATTCTCTAATTCTAGATCCAACCTATTACTAAGGAGAAGTGGTCTATCAGGGAGAACAATTAACCAGTGGAACGGCTTGCTTCTAAAAGTTGTGGGTGCTCCATCACTGGAGCTTTTTAAGCAGAAATTGGACAACCCTTTGTTGCCTGGAGTCTTCTTTGTGGGATGGGCGAAGAAAATGTTTTCATAATTTTGTCTGGAGGAACATTTGTGTCCCATATCAAGTGAAACCCTGGAAGGAGAATACAACCGAATTACTTTTGGAAAATGGCTCCAATAAAAGTGAATATTTGCAGCTCAGGATTGAAATGAGGGCTGTCCTCTTCCTAACTTTCATCCCCCTTCCCCCCTTTTCTTTTTTTACAGAAGGCAGAGAAAGCAAGAAAAATTAAAATGTTGTGGAGCAACAGCCACCAAGGATTTTGAGTGTGGGATTAAGGGAGCCTCAAAGGCAACATTACTGTCCTATTAAGGAAGCGATTAATATTATGAAAGGACGCTAGCATTCAATTACCTTATTATGGGAGCCTTTTATATGCTACTCTTCCCATCCAGCTATACAATTCATTTCTCCATTGGCCCTTCTCTGGCTTTTGTTACTCACTAATAGTAGCTTCAAACAAACACCTTGATGAAGCCAAATGTGTCTCTGATGTGCTTAGTGGAGTCATCTTCATAAACACCCTCACTAGTCACCTAGACAGGATAATTTCCTGTCTCTATTGATATAAATGGAGACATTAGAGACTTGAGTGCTTAAGATTAAGCTCTTAAGAGTAATATTCAGCAGATATATTCTCTCTCTGAACATGAGGAGAATATATCTGCTGAACATTACTCTGCACTGGCAACAGGAAGGACATCCGGCCAGTAATCACTCAACTCCATTCAGTTGCCCAGACTCCACCCCACAAGGGATTATGGGGTCCCTAACGAGGATGATGGTTAGAGACTTAAGTGCTCAGTAAACCTTGGAAATGTGATGACCCTGAGTGAAACACAAATGTAACAAAATCTAAAATGTAAATAAATGTCCTTTAATGCCTCCAACTTGGCCCCACTGTTCAATAATACTCAGTTGGAGATAAAATGTACTCAAAAATAGTCTTCAAAAGACAGCGATACAATCCGAATCTAATGAGCAGATAGAAGTGAAATGACAAACTAAACAAACTGCAATGATGAAATTTCCACAACGGATCGGTACAAGTAATTACCAAATTCAAGGAGATAACAAGGCACTGTCTGTTGGAGGGACGCCAACCAAGATAACTTCAGACCAAAATAAAACACACTTTGTTTCCAGTATTTGCCAGTACGCAGGTCCAAACTCTTATTCAGTTCTTATACCTGCAGCCTATGAAGAGGATCAAGGCCCTCTCTTCCTGAGGAGACCATATCTCTCCCTTATCCTCTCCTCCTTGCATGCCCTAGGATGGAGAGGTGATGAGCCTGGGTCCTCCTCTGACTGCTCAGCCATCCCCTGCCCTTCCCCAGCCTCCTCTACAACTTCCGGAGCCACACTTTCACTCCCTGTCAGCTGTTCTTCCTCTCCTTCAGAGTCAGTCTCCACCAGGGGCATGACAGGAAGGATGTTTTAAGGCAGGGGTGTCAAACTCAATTTCATTGAGGGCCACATCTGCATTGTGGGCACATAAGGGAGGGTCTTATGGGAGGGCCACATCTGTGCATTGGAAATAATCACGTGAAGTTCTAGTAGTGTAAACAACCAAAAACCAAGCTCAGAAACCCCACAGTAGTAGTAGTCATCCTCCTCCTCTTCCTCTTCCTTTTCACAAACTCCCTTCTAGCACTGATGAGGTTTCTTAGTCAGATAATGAAAGGTCTACAAGAAAACAACCAAGCTCAGAATTCACCAAGAAACCCACAGTCCTTTTCCTGCACCTCCTCCTGCTCCTTCTCTTCACAAACTCTCTTCTAGAACTGATGATGTTCCCTAGTTGGGTCATGAAACTCCTGCAAGGTGTTCTGTATAACTTGGAAGGTCCCAAGTAGTCAATTCTGATTGGCCAAAAGGCCAGTAGTGGATTGGTTCATTAGGAACCAATCCAAGAAGCTA